>DWLS01001545.1:0-21269 GCA_018246255.1 Pachliopta kotzebuea | reverse complement strand
TTTTTTGATTGATTGACTAATTTAACTAATGCGATTCTTTTTCATTGCCGCGAATCATCTATCGCGCCGATATATATGTTCCTATTATATTTCTTTCATTCATTGTTAACTGTGAAAGCTTTGCAATTCATAAAACGCGTTATTTGCATTTTTTCATAGCAAATTTTAAAAAAATTCTAGTGTTTTTTTGGGTTAAGGAAATTTTGTAATATTGTAGTAATATAAAAAGCGCCAGGAAAAAACTTACTGTACTTTTGTCAATAAAAGTTTTGATTACTTTACTTGCAGATCTTTAAATTTTTAAATATTTTATTCTGAGGTCTATTAGTAATTCTCAAAATTATATGTATTTTCTACCGATATATTTTTGCAAATAAAATGTATGTTAGAATAAAATTAGCAATCACATTAACAATATAATATTTCCAATGAAAGAATTATTTATAAATAATTAAAGATTATATAATATAGCATCTTTATACCAAAACTGCTTTAGTTGAAACCAATACTAACTACAATAAACCATAAACAGCACAGCCTACATACAATGACTCATTGCACCAATGTTTGCTCTGACTGTATGGAAAATTAGTGGCCCCTCCAAGCATGTAAATAGAACTTAATTAAATTAGAATTAATTTGAATACTGTCACTGTATTTATATAGAATAACTACAATTGACCACATATATACTTTGTAAAAATTAAAAAAAACTGTGCACTTAATATTTAATTTGATATGATATTCCTTTAAATTGGTGAGTGGTAAATATTATGAGTATACTTCATTAAATATTATGCCAGTTCCAAGTTTTTGAATTAAAACCAATGTCTCTGTAAAACTTAGGTGTATATAAGTCTGTAATACTATAAGAGTTTGATTAAATTATCATTAACATTATCAAAACATAAAAGCATCATCTTCCAGAAATTCACATAATTATAATAAATGTCCATAAAAAGAAGAAATTTTATAACAAAAATAATATGGGAAAAAGAAATTTTTTAATAATAGTTTTTGTCGTTTAATTAAACAGAAGGTAAAAACACATTGGTAGTAAGACAGCTGATTAAGACAATGGAATAATGTTCTCACGCTATAACGACAATAAGTCAACATATACAAACTACAGCTAAGATAACAGGGTTAATGTACCAGAGGTTAGCCCCAGCGGAGCATTATTATCCACGGTTCGTTTCCCCCTGACTTAATACACCCACCTTCATTTTACTTTACTCACCAGCAGTTCAGTTTCTTCACCGCGAAGAGGTCCGATTGTCTCGTTCGGGCGACCACCATCTCTTCTGTTAGACGGGCCATTTTAATGCACTATTCACTCCTTACACTCGCTATTAGAAAGTTAAAAACACTGTACCCAAATATATACACAAGGAAAGTTAAATCGAAGAGATGTCTTTACGGACCATCCTATCTCAGGAAACCTGAGACACAACGACACACTTCGAGTGTAGAGAAAAAACTGAAAACAGCGTAATGACCAACGGACAAAGATACATAATATGTATTGAAACAACAGATTATTAAAATTTATAGACTGCAGTATTTATTTATAAAACTGATGTAAATGCTAAAAGCTATAAAATAATTTACTTTCGTGTAATATTGAATGAATACTACTAATTACATACTTACAACAATATGGATAAAACTTTTTAGGGATATTTTCGAAATCGACTCTTTAATATTTTGAGTAGTAATAGTTATTTTAAAACTAAAGACTTATTTTCTAGTTATTTTAAAATATCTGTTTATTAATATACCTATAGTTAATTATGGTATTAATTTATCCCTAATAGGATAGACAAAGGACTTAAGTGCATACAGCCCTATATATAGTTAAGTTAAAAATTGTCAAAGCGTAATGTCAACGTATTGACATTTATTGAGCATTAGCGACAGAAGTAATGTAATTTTTGTTATGAATCAAAGAAAATAATACGTTTTTGTGTTATTTCTAGCAATTTATAATTATGGATCCTAATGAAATTCTTGATGATAAGGATAGCGGGCCAGAAGTACAAATAAATTTCCCTAGCTCGGTAATGAATAGAATTGAAGAATTAATGGGTGGCACCGAACAGTTTGATAGTGATGAAGTAAGTTGTACACTAATTTAATTAACACTTTGACTGCCACGCCGAAATCATATGTTTTTCCCAAGACGCCACGGCATTTGTTTAGCGTTTATCTTACTGCTGGTCACCGGTGACCACCGTGGTGCCTTAGTAACGGTTGATAAGGTGATATTAAAACATGCCTTCATTTATTTTAAAAAGCATTCGCATTTGTTATTTTGTCATAAACGGAATGTTCAGACTTAGTAAAGCGTGCAAATGAGAAGCAGTGTTTTTTCATTCTATATAGAACAATAAGGTATGTGCACATATAACATCAATTGTATGATTATAAAGCAGCATTTCCGATTATTTTCTGAGGTGTGTTTATAATAGTATTTGTAGATTTTCCCTGAAAAATATGGATACAAATAGTAAATACATGGCAAGTGTATCCGATGAGTCTTCATCGGACAACAAAATAATTCATATATCATCCACAATAAGGTGGCGATGAATTCAATCGGATACCGAAAATGAAACAGATCTCGAATCATATGATGAGTGTAACATAGATGATCACGAATGTTCACATAATATAACATGAACGGCGGGAAATGTAATTCCATTTGTGAAATCCACAACTGCTCTACATATTGAGGGTAATATGGTACATAACTTTTACTTTGCTTTCGTTACTGAAGAAATTCTAGAATTAATTGTTGATGAGACCAACAGATACGCGGAACAATATTTGCAAAACAGAAGATTCTCCCGTTTAGATAAATGGACTCCAACTGATAAGAATGAAATAAAACGCCTTTTAGGGCTCTTGATATGGATGGGCCTGGTGAAACTACTGAAATATGACGCATATTGGTGTTCCAGTCAAACTTGCCAATCATTTCCAAAAACGGTTATGTCAAGAATAGGTACGAGTTGCTGCTATGATTCTTTTATTTTACCGATAATCAAACGGCAAACGTAGAAGATATAAGATAAGACAACTTGTTAACATACTAAATGAAAAATTTCTAAATACTATGATTTAGATGAAGAGGAATGCGTTAATGAGTCTTTGGTACCTTTCCGGGGAGGTATAAAATTTAGGCAGTTTATGAAACAAAAACGACATAAATACAGCTTTAAAGTCTTCAAAATATGTTCTGGCCGAGGATATATATATACCAATTTCAAATATATTTGGGAAAAAACTCAAATGAACCATGCGTAACTCCCACAAGTGTTGTTATGAATCCATGCAACAATATTCTACATAGGGGCCACACAATTTACACGGATTACCAGTACAGTAGTATCAATTTGGCCGAAAAATTACTCGATTGCAATACTCATTTAGTTGGAACTCTAAGGAAAGATAGAAAAGGAATACCTATTGACATCAAATTTAAATAATTAAAACGTGGTGAACTTATCGCAATGTAAAATAAGAAGGGGATTATGGTACTCAAGTGGAAAAATAAGCGTGACATTTTCATGATCTCGACAAAACATTCAGCTGAGATGGTACGCGGATCTGTACCTGGAAATTATGTTTCTGAAAAATCAGTAGTAGTTGTAGATTATAACAAAGGAAAAGGTATTGTAGATTTATCAGATCAGATGAGTGCACATTCCGCACCCCACAGACGAACCCTCAAATGGTATTTAAAATTAGCTTTGGACTTATTATTGAATTCTGCTGTCACAAACGCGATGATACTGTATCAACAAGCAATGAACACAAAAATCAAGGTAACAGAATTTCAAAATTTCGAAAATTTTGTAGAGAATGTTACAAAAAAATTCCATCGTGTTTGGATCAAAAACTGCTAAAAATGAGATCAAGAGGGTGACCACTTATTGTCCGGATTGTATTGGTGCTTTAACAAAGTGCACTGTTAGATGCAAGTTTTATTCTAACATTTTTTTTATTGATGTTCTAATAAAAAAATTTAATTGTTCAATACTGCACTTTTTATTTCAAAGTATTTTCTATATATCGGTCATATTCAAATACACTAACTCTCGATTTTCATTTAGTTCTTTACAATTGTAAAAAAATTCAAAGGCTCCGGGCACCAATGACCACCGTGGCGTCACGGGACAAACCATTGCCGGACCAACATGGCAGTCAAAGGGTTAATATAATATAGTATAAGTTGATTTTTATACTTTAATAATCACTTAAACCTCTTTCGGAAAATGGATTATAATACCTACGTATAAGCAGTGCACGAAGTTTTTTAAGCATACCATGTACTTGGCTTACAAAACATACATGTATTCCAGGTTATACAAGGTATACTAAAAACATACAGCGTAAATTTTATTTATGTACATATATAATGTATACTTAAATTTACTTAATTATACACATAAATGAAATGACTCAAATTATTAATTAGATAGTATGAGCTTTTTTTATATAAAATCATTCCAACAAGTACTACTAATGAAGCAAAATTTCTTTTTCACAGTTTGATGCAGTTGCTTACATAAACAGAGTTTTCCCCACGGAACAGTCCCTTTCTGGGGTTGAAACTGCTGCAGCACGTTGTGAGTTCCGTCTCGCATCTGTGCAGCATGACATCCAGCGGCTAGTAAGGGAGCAAGCAGCACAGCGAGAAGCAGGCCAAGAAGCTTTACTTGAAGCTCAGCGGTGTATTGGAGAATTAGCATTGCAGGTGGAAAATGCAGAATCTTAATGGGTGAACATTGTATATTGTGATTGAAGTTTCTATGAATTTCTAGAAAGCCCTTATATGATATATTGATGTTTTGAAAAATTCTAGTAACTGTAATTGTGTAAAAAAATGACTTTTGTCCATAATTTCTAAGTTTAATAAAAGTTTTGAATTTGAAAATTTTAAACAACATCTGCAAAGTTTAACAAAACTTATTCTAATTAGACAATGTTTAAATGTTTTTATAAAGCCCACATTACTTGTTAATTTCTTTCTTAACTTCAAAATATTACTATCTTTAAGAATAAGTACAAAAAAAAATTGTTAGGGGCAGTGTGTTTTTATATTTGCTGTAGTTTATTGTAGTATTGAAATATTTTAATTATTTATGTGTTATTAAGTAGATACATATATTGATATAAAATTTTAGGTAACAGAGATTAACAAGAAAGCTGAACGCAGTGAGAGCATGGTTCGTGAGATAACAGCTGAAATTAAACAGCTAGACTGTGCTAAATGGAATCTCACTGCTGCTATCACTGCACTTAACCATCTTCACATGTTAGCAGGCGGAGCGGCCACATTAAGAGGACTGGCTCAGCGCCGCCAGTATAAGGAATTAGTCTTACCATTACAGGCTATTATGGAGGTAATGTCTGATTATAGCTTATCGGTTGACTTAGTTGAAAGTAACATGACCTTTACGGTTATATGACGGTATGGGGTTAAAGGGAATAAATAAGGTATAGCTGTGGGGCACACCTACTGGTTGTTTTAATATGTTAACTAATCCGAAGTATGATGATATGTATCATGTTAATGAGTGCAACAACAAATTTTAATCCAAAATACACTTAAATGAATTAAATTTCATAAATGTCTGATTGTATATCATATGACAATTACCAACTCTGTCTACAGGTTCTGCAACATTTTGAATCTTATCGAGACATAAGGGAACTAAATGCCTTACGGGATGATGTACATTCAATTCGTGCACAATTGGCAACACAAATTCTCTCTGATTTTAAAGATGCCTTTACAGGTATGTCTTGTAATTATTTATTTATTCGCCATATATGAAATCATAATCAATAGAACAAAGATGTGATTAGTAGTAATAAAAAATAAGAAAATCTCATGTAGATAAATATCTAAGAGATTAATAAGTTTATTATTGCAGCATCTATCATCATTATTGAGTGCCACCTTCAAAATAAAGTTGAGTATTCAGTTAGACAGAACGTTGCATCTGTATCTGCTGCTAAATAATATTGATCAGATGTATGTCTTTTTGCAAAATGTTTAAGATTAAATGTTGATTAAATTGTACAGTGATTTCATATTCCACTAGGGAGTAAGAGTGGTGTGTCACAACGAACTTTAGCAGAAGCCTGTGGTGTGGTAGATGCATTGGATCCGAAGGTGAAAAAAGAACTGCTTAACTGGTTTATATCAGTGCAGCTGCAGGTAAAAAAATATTAGCTACTGTAACTTTATTTCTAAATAGGGAAAGTTTTAAACTTTTACGGAAGTATAAACACATAACATTTTGTGGCGTCATATAAAATCTAACAACAAGTAATCTAGAAGTAGTAAAACTTTGAAAGGTGAAAGTAATATTGGAAGCAGATCTGGCATTACTTTGACATAGGTTGAATTAAATCAAATCTTTGTCTAGAAGATATTGTTTTGGGTGATTAGACAGCCATTTGTTCTTTTTTTCTTGTTTCATTGCTACTTGTGTGTGGTGTAATAATGTATATAAAAAAAATATACCTTTACTTTATAACCCAGGAGTACCAACATTTGTTCTCTGCGGAACAAGAATGTGCCTGGCTTTCGCATATAGAGCGACGCTATGCATGGTTGAAAAAGCACCTCCTCAACTTTGAAGAGTCGCTGGCGTCGGTGTTCCCGCATGCCTGGCTCCTTAGCGAAAAGATTGCGAGACAGTTCTGTAAGGTATATCTTGCATTCTGATTACAATTTTAATTTTATGCAATAAAGCACTATTACAAGGAAGAATCAGCGGGCCCTGGGATCGTTTTCTATAACAGTTTAGTATTGTGAAAGTTTTAAATAATTCTATAAAATTTTCATTTTAAGAGACAAGTTATAGAAAGAAAAATACATAAAGTGTCTTTATAAAAGCTGAAAATGATGTAATAACTGAATCAATTTTCTTAATATAAGATGAATGTACTCAGCAAAATAAACAAAAAACTGGTTCGGCTATTTTTATTTTATTAACGGCGAAAACAGCACTCATCTGATGGTGAGTTAAGTAGCTGGTAGTGCTAATAATGGAATTTACAAAATCCTATTTTAATTTTAAGATAACGCGCACTGAACTGACGAATATAATGTCATCCCGTCGCAACGAGGTCGACGTAAAGTTACTACTGTACGCAATACAGAAGACTTACAATTTCGAAGTCCTGCTACATAAACGCTTTGTTGGTGAGAATTTATTTTTTACTAAGGAATACAGAGAGATGTTTTATCATCATATTTTTTGTACACCTTATGAAAGTTCTATCCACAAATAAACTTTGTTTGATACGGCAAAATTGGCGGGTTAGGAAAGGAGTTTCATTCCTATTAAGCCTTATGCCTGCCCATAAAGTAATGCTGCAGCACCAGTTTATCGGTAGAAGAGCTGCGGTCGTACCTATCTAGACAGTGTGTCAATATAGACTTGCTAAATAAATAAATGCTGTACCTATAATTCTTGCCGAGATTGCGAGTATAATTAATTTTTGCGCTTTGTAAATAATTTGTTGTCATGCATGAACAATATCTGAGTAAAGGAACTACGAATAATATTTACAATCGTCTAACACTGATCCATCTTTATTACGCAGGTACTGAGTTTACCGGTAATGATAACCTTGATACAAGTACTGACAAAGTGTCAGTCGACGAAGACGCTAAAGAGGTAATTGCTTTCTTATAGTCTATGTTTTTGTTATTAAGTATGTACTAAGCTATTACTTTAAGTCCTTAACATAGATCTCGACTTTTTCCAATGTTAATTTAAGATTCAAACTGAGGATATGCCGACGGGTGGATCACCGTGGGTCGGATTGATTGGTGGTTGCTTCGAACCTTATCTCTCACTCTACATCACCAGTTTGGACACAAGTCTTCGATCCCTCATGGACACCTTTATACAGGTAATTGAACCAATGGGAGGTTTCTTGCTGGACACTGTATAATTAACCACCTATAAGTGCTTATGGTACATTCATTACCTTTGCTTCTTTTTCGTATAAAACAATCTGTACGTTATAATATTGATTTATTTGTAGGATGCAAAGTCAACTGACACAGGCAATGCTGGTGCACATGGCAATACTGTAAATGGAGGGGCCAGTGGAGCGGTAATTGCAAGCTGCGCTGACCTGTTCCTCTTCTATAAAAAGTGTCTCGTGCAATGCGCTCGCCTCACCACTGGTGAACCTATGTTAGGTAAATAAATCTTCAGTCCTGTAGTTTCGGATTTATATTCTCTCTCAATATGTGAGTCCGAGGAAGATGGCATCTGTAGGAGAGTTTTGCCCTTCCTTGAAATGTGCTTAGCGAGATTACAAAGGTATACCATTGCATTTTGAGGTAAATCTCCTAACACACTGAAGTACTAAAGAGCAGGTTATGGTTGGTGTAAATACCTCATAACTCTGTAGTCCCCTCAGTGACGAGTATACATATTTTTAAAATGTCACTTTTTAGTTTTTGAACTCTAATAGTATTATAATTACTATGAACTTATTCAGAACTTGCTGGTGTCTTCCAAAAATATCTCCGCGAGTATGCTAGCAGCGTCCTCCAGGCAGCTCTACCACGGACCAGCCCCACGCAGTTGACGCTAGGTGCCCTGAGTTCCGCCACCAATATGCCTAGTCTCGTCACCAACCTCCACACACTATTAAGAGACGATGCGGCAATAAGGTACGAGTTTATTTTGTGATTATCACAAATTGTCCCTAACTAATTTACTAGAAAACCATTCAAATATAAAAACATTTTTAACTTAAATCAAAAAAGTGGAGTAATCATTATGGCTTTAAAACATTGCTTTGTTGTAAAAACTTACAAACTGATTTAAAAAAGTCAAGATAATTAAGTTCCTCAGCAGTATAATTTTTTGTTAAAAATTTTTTACTTACAATTTTTTATTGATATCTATGGGATTGTTTAAAAAGTTAAAAACGATGTGATTAGACCATACACTAAACCTTGAATAAATAATTAGAATGTCCGCACCGTAACTCTAAACTCGCCGACTCTGGGGTAAAAGCTTTATAAGTACCAAGTAGTTCAGCTGTTATAGTTAATAGTGAGAACTGATCACAGCCACGATGACATCATTCACTTGCCTTTTATTTTTGTACAACAGGTATACAAAACAAGAGATAGCAAAAATAACCAGTGTTATAACAACATCAGAATACTGTCTAGAGACTACTGTGCATCTTGAGCAGAAGCTGAAGGAAAAAGTAGCACCGTCTTTAGCCGACAAAATAGACCTAGTACCTGAACAGGACTTATTCCATAAGATGATAAGCAATTGTATACAATTGCTCGTTCAAGATTTAGAGCTGGCGTGTGAACCAGCTCTACAGGCCATGACTAAGATATCCTGGTTGCATTTTGATAATGTCGGTGATCAAAGTTCATATGTAACACAGATAATCATGCATTTGAAAAATGCAATACCCAATTTAAGAGATAATTTAGCTTCCTCAAGAAAATACTTTACACAGTTTTGTATACGTTTCGCGAATTCGTTCATACCAAAGTTCATTCAGAACATCTATAAGTGCAAACCAATATCAACCGTAGGATCTGAACAATTACTGTTAGATACCCATATGTTGAAAACTGCTTTACTGGAACTACCTTCTATAGGATCAGAGGTAAAACGGCAAGCCCCTGCGACTTACACAAAAGTCGTCATTAAGTTGATGACTAAAGCTGAAATGATTTTAAAATTAGTGATGGCGCCGTTGGATGGCAACCTTGAAGGTTTCGTAGCACAGTTTGTGCAACTTTTACCAGAGAGTACTTTGGCCGAGTTTCACAAAGTGTTAGATATGAAAGGAGCTAAATTGTCAAAAACACAAATGAGTTCACTAGACGCTCTATTTAAAGATACCACGAAATCGGTTAACAATGAAATAAATAAATAATGTACTTATTTATAAATTAGTAATTTAGTGATGTTAGGTTTTTAGTGTTCGTCTCGACGCCTTGCAAAATAAAAAAAATCTGTTGGTTAGTGACATGCCCGTCCATAACAATGTGGCGCTAGTTTGGATGATATACACTGTACCACATTCTGCTCATTGCTTTAAAATAAAACATTAAGTCTCGTTGCCACAGTAATTTCATTACTTACAAATTAAAGCACAGTAATATTTGCACACTACTGTGTGGGGGTAGAAGTAATAACTGCAGTGGTAGCTATAGATCTTTTACGGCAACAGAGACCTGTTAACAGTTAAATGTCGTTTATGTAACGACGTGCCAATGTTTATTATTAAAAATTACAATCGATTAAAAAATTGTGCAAATCATTTTGCCTCAATATGTCTCAATATAATAACTATATTACTCCTAACCAATTATTTTTCAATATTTTAACTGCGTCCTCATTAGTAAGGTATTTTGCATAACTGATATGTAACTGTTTGAATCTGCATTCCATGTATAATAGAACATATATTGTGCGAGTTGTTAATTTAAATTATGTTTTAATTTTTATAGAGTATTTAAATGAATTATTTGTAGGTAAAAAAAAACAAAATAAATTTGTATAATAATCACAAGTTAATGAGTTTTATTACTCCATGGAACTGCTGTAAATTATTAAGGTAAAAAAAAAAGGTTTATAATTCATAATATAGTACGAGGAAATAGTTTTCGTAGAAGTCAAGTGAAGTCAGAAAGTTAGTATATTAAATATTCAAAAGTTAGGAAATGAAGGGGACGATAAATTGTAATTTAATTTATTTTTATGTTATGATGTTTTTAACGTTACTAATGATACTTCTCGTTGACATTATTAAATTACTTCGTAAATAGTGGACCTGTGTCTAGCAGTGAACATCTATCAGTGGAAATAACGATGAACCAAGTAAATATGATAAATTGATTTATCAAATATTATTCTTAATAAACAATGTAGAATAATTAACATTTATTGTGTAATATCGTACAATTTTCATGAAATCTTACATTCTTTTATTTATCTACAAACAAGGAAAGACATGTGTATTTGATGTATTTACAAAATTCTGTTGATGTGTAATAAAATCCAGATGAGATAAGGCTGAATGAGGTGTTTATGTTTGACTTTCCTGTTTAAAAAGTGGAACTGTAAACAACTTAACGTCAAAGTCAATTGTTCGCTGCGCCGGCCGTGTAGTTTCTAATTTTTTTGAAAAACTATAAAATGCATTTTCCATTTCGGAAATGTTATCATGTAATCAAAGTGGGTATATTTTTGGTGTTAATTGTGACAATTCTTACGTTATTTGAACAATGGCGTGGTGGAAAAAGATCCGCGAGTGCCCAAAATTCGGAGTTAAATCCAGATATATTTGAAAAACAAATTTTGGAAGATGAAACAAGAATTATTCCGGGTCTTGGTGAAGGGGGAGTTGCAGCGCGTTTAGTTGGAGAAGCAAAACGTCTTGGCGAAGAGTCTGAGAAAACACTAGCAATCAACGTTTACCTTAGTGATCGTATCGCTTATAACAGAACTTTAAAAGGTAAGTTTTTACAGCAGTAATATGTAATCCATGAGTTCTGTTAGATCACTGTTCACTGAGCCGGAATGATTGTTATAATTTTATTATGAACACAGTAAATCAAATATTTCGTTGTTGTTTGATGATAAAAATATGCGTAATGAAATTGAGGTATTAATTTTAAACTTACGACTTATTACTTAGATTAAATTAAAAAAATTTTAAACTTTGATTCATGATGTTAATAAAGTTTGATAAGATAACATTAAACATTATTTCAAAATTAACTAATGATATTATATGAATGTATTAAAAAAGATACTTTTTTATTGAGATATCTATATGTCGTTACTTTTTATGTATTATTATACAAGTTCTGTTTTTGAAAAAATTTAACCATGACTAGCAATTACATGAAATCTGTACTAGAATAATATTTTTGTTTAGAATTGTTATTATCGTTTTTACTATGATAATATCAAGGAGGAAAATTAAAAAAAATCTTTTGTTTAATAATGAGGAATTTGACAAGCACTAATCTATGGTAAGTTAAAACAAAAGGGATTGTAAAGAAATTGTTTGTTGAAATAATACTTATTTGTGTAATAATTGGTGTTATACTTACCTACTAATTTTATTAATATAATAGAGAATCCTTATATATGCTTAATAATATTAGCTATACAGTGGTTCCCAGAGATTATCCATTACTACCAGAATCCACAATTTTTAAAATAATGTTTTTGTCTTTAATGGACAAATATATATATAAAAATATTAATATTGTTGAACTAAAACATATTCACTTATCTCTCCTTTTCCCTTCCTACTTATATTTCTACCTATCTCTTTAAACCTCCTTTCCTTTTTGTAGTATTTTTTATTTGGCTTGTAAAGTCTGGATCTGCAAGCCCTGAAGTCGTAAAAGTGGCCAATGGCATAAAAATACTAAAAAAACCTACACATTTCTCTTTCTTTGCAGATTTTTAGGAACAAAAATGCTGTATTTTTTAATCATATTACATAAACATAATGTTGTAAGAAACCAATAGATAATTTTAGTTAATTAAATTTTGCATGGTTTTACTTTAGGTGGATTATTATTTACAGTTTGCTCTATGTAGTAGAAAATGCAGCATCAATCTCATGTTTAATTAGGGTGTTAATTGAAATATAATCAGTGTAACTAAATAAGCTAGAAATATGCGTTTTGTTTTGCAGAACCATGAAATTAATTCTATGGTAGGATTATACACAATTTTATTTGAAATTGCATGATTCTGTGAACTAATCATTAAAAAATTATTGATTACACACTTGGAAACACAATGATTTTTCTACTATACAAACATCTATTATTGAATGTTATTATTATATAATATAGTATAACATTGTAAAAAAATTTCTCACTAGTTACTTCAATTAGAGATAAAATAAAGGTGGAAATGTGCCTAGGAGATAATATAGACATTGAACTACTGTAATAGTTGTTATAATGAACTCGAACTTTATAAGTATGAAATTATACATTTTCTAATATAAAATATATATTGATAAGGAGACTATGCTATACTTAATGTAATATCTACATGTTATTCTCTAATCAATAGTATTTCATACATCGGATAAAAACTTAAAAAATTATTGTTCTCAGTAAGAGATTTATGCAGTGCAAATAAAACTAATAAAAAAATTAAAGTAAAGATGAATATTTAGGATTATAGTACATTAATATTATGTAGAATATTGTTAAAGATATTATTAAGAGAGTTGGGATACCAACAAGAGTATATTTGTTAGATATAATTTGTAATGATACATTGCAGTAATGATTTGATCAGCATTACGGTTTTAAATAAATTCACATAAGGAATTTGTTGAAAGTGAGAGATTTTATCTTTTTAAAATAACTACAATAGAAATTGCAGCTGACAGCACCTTGTTTTCATATAAAGGATATAAATATTAAGCCATTGTTATTATTCATATTATAAAATTTCTAAGTATAAATTCATTCTGTAGTTAATGTTTGACAATATAATCTAAATGATACAAGTGGCCCATACAAAATTCTGAAACTTTGAGCACACACAACTCGGGAACCCGATCACATACCAACAAAATTCCATCGGCTCTGATCTTATCTAAGCGAGATCTGTCTGTATGCCAAATTTCACCCTTCCACACCTTGTAGTTCTTGAGATTGAAAATTGTTGACAAACAGATGGACAAACAGAGATAGTTGTTTAAATAAGAATACAGGATACAAAAGTAAATTACTGGTGATTGAATTTTATTTGACAAGTATTAATGTTTATCATTGATAAATGCTACTGTTACTTTTTAAATAGTTTTGATATTTTTATTTTTACAATGACAAGTTAAAAGAATTAATGTACTAATAACTTGATTGGTAAAGACATTTTTAAATTAATGATTTTTCAAATTTTTTTTATGTAACACACGAAAGCAACACATACTTCATGTTATGCAAATACATGTATATGTGAATTTAGTTGTGCTTGGCATTATCACAAATGATATGTTAAATTTCATTACCCCAGTTAATTTTTGTATTAGATTATTGTTGTCAATATAGAACAGATAGGCTATTATAATTTCAAATGACTCCATATAGAATAAGATATTTAAGATTATATCAATAGATCATTAGAACAAAGGAATATATTCAATTGATAGTTTTGTTTCCATTGTTTTATCTTCTTTATTTATTCTCATATCAATATATATTATGTATTGTTTAAGTCACAATACTAGTTTTATCTCAACATGGATTTTTAAATAACACAAAGAAATACATATTTTATATTAACATTATTTAAATATAGTATAACTTAAATTGTTGTTTATTAATGACAACATAAGTCAATGCATTAACATGTGTATTTTTATTCTGAATAAATTTAGCATAACACAAACTACAGATTATCCAGGGAATCTTTAAAAAGTATAATATATACATAAAAAACGTGTACTGTATATTCATACTCAACAAAAGAAGGAGAAATGGACTACCTAAACAGGTCGCTTCCTGCAACAGACATATATATGATGGTATAGTTTCCATTTATAATGTTAGACTTAAAGGTATTACATTCGTCGATGTTTACAGACCATCGAAATCCAGCATGCCAACGTGTCCTATACGATGCGGTTCTGCCTTCGGCGTCGGTGATCATCATCTTCCACAATGAGCCGTACTCAGTCGTGATACGTACCATATGGAGCGTCGTGAACAGCGCGCGTCGTACCCAACCCTGGTATAGTCGGGCCAAATTCGAAGACAAAGCCAGTGAGAAGACTTTGAACATTGGTATTTATTACATTTTCTTAAAATAATTATTTTATATTTTACACACATATTACAGTTAGTTTTAGAATATTTTTGAGTCTAATTTTATTAAAATTTAATCCAGATACCATAAATATTCTAAAAAGTTTCATTTATGGTCCAAGAATTTCTGCATTTTAAATTGCAATACTCATACAACTGTATTTTATATTTATTAATATTTTTATATCCAATGAAAACTATATTTTTTTGTTACAGGGTACCAAGGCCAGGACCCAAATTCACCGTTTGTGTATCTGAAAGAGATAATCCTCGTGGACGACAATTCTACGTTGCCGGAATTGAAGGGGAAGCTGAGTTACTACATACGCACCCGTCTACCGCCGGACCTCATACGCATAATAAGGTTACCCGATCGGTATGTTTTGCCTCTTGATTCATATTTTATAAATATAGAACTTATATGAAAGATGTTGTAAATGTGCAAACTAATGTATTTTTATTAGTTACTATTAAATCGTTGTTACCACTGGATAGCTAAGAGATCTAAACTGATCGATTTTCAATATATAGAAGGCGCTCATCATTATTTCAACCGATGGACGGCCTCTGCTGGAAATAGGTCTATTGTAATATATTCCACAAAATACGGTCTTGTGCTGTTTGAATCCAGTGACTCCCATCCCCCACTAACGCAAACGTAGCAAAAAAACCAAAGAAACTTTATGTTAATCGCATTCTTGTCTCCAAAAACACAAATGTTCCTTGAACACACGTACGTTCAAAGACAACACACTTATAGTCTATGCTCAATATATGTGCCATAGAAGTGAAAGGGTTCATAGTTGTATATTAAATTACGAAAATATTATAGTAATAAATTTTTAAACTTTTTTAAAAGTATGAACTTGCATGAGATTACGAAGGAGTAATGTTTGACACAATAAAAATATATAAACAACGGTTTAAATTGTTACATTAATTCGTGTATACAAAACCCAGGGTGGGTTTGATACAAGCCAGAGTAGCAGGAGGTCGCGTGGCAACCGCTGATGTTCTGGTCTTCCTAGACTCACATTGCGAAGCAATCGAAGACTGGCTCAGACCACTGCTACAGCGTATTAAGGAGAGTAGAGAAGCGGTTGTAACACCGATCATAGATATGCTGGAATCCGATACCTTGGAGTACCAACCGGGCAATGTGGACTTTGAGGTGACTACATTTTGTGGTAGAAAAAGTTGAAGAGTAAAGTAGATAATATATTAAACTCGATGTATCGTAAGTATTGTCCGTTGTGAGGTCTGTAGTCAAAGCGATGTCAACATGATACTTGGTTGTTTCATTGACTTGGTTACAAATAACTAATTTAGTGTGGTTTTTTATTGACGTCACGTTTAATCAAATATTTCATTACCATGATTCAAAAATTTTGTATTTACTTAATGTCATAAACGTAGATACTAATCTTCATCGCATACAACTACAATATGCGAATAATTTCATATTATAATCATCCACACTCACATTTATATATATGTTATTCACAATGAATTTACATTAATGAACTTAAGTATAACATAAGTTATTATTTCAGTAATATGTTTAAATAGATTGAGTTTGATTTCAACGATCAATTTCTTCTTATTTAATTAACGGGTATAGAGTTCTGCAACGCGCCTTTCTTCTATTTAGTGTTGGTCTTACGAGGGCAAGGTTGGCTGGAGCTCAGTTCGCCGCGGGCGAGGTCCTCGTATTTCTGGATGCTCATTGCGAAGCCCAAACGGACTGGCTCCGTCCGCTGTTGCAGCGCATCAAGAACTCCCGAAAGAGCGTGGTCGTGCCGATAATCGACGTCATCGAGTCTGGGAACTTCTACTATAGTGTCCAGGAACCGGAGGCGTTTCAGGTGCGGGCCTGGTCGAAGGGTTGTAACTGCAGTTTCTTGGGTTCTCTTGTAATTGTCTTAGATAATTTTTAATTAAATGTTACGGATAGTTGGGGTAATTTTTAAATTTCTTGTTAATTCATATTTATAAATACAAATGTACTTGTCTATGAAAACATGTTCTACATCTTTCTTAAAAACAAATTATGCGTGTTCCTAATACACTACGATGCAGGCATTGTTCCTGAAATTAGGATTTCAAGTTCTTTAGAAACACAAACACAAAAGTAAAAGTTGAAATTAGAGAGAAAAAAATAGAGTTAATTGAAGAAATAGTCGTTACAATTGTCCCCGACTGCAGTGTTGCCTGTTTGTTCTAATCCACGTGTTTTTTCACCACACCATTGTTTGCTTGTCGCGTGCCTTGTCACGTGAAACACCGCTTGTTTCTATTTTTTTTTTAATTGTTTACGGTTCGCCTTCCGTTGGTTTTCCAGCGTTGTTTTCTTTTTGGGCCGCTGAATGATTGTGCTTGTTGATGTAACATTTAATACATTTTTTTGTATATAGCAATAATTTCGTTAGCCGTATGTATATAATGTATAAAAGTTCAATTATTGTGATATGAGTAACTGCTTTCACTTGAGTAAAATAAAACCATAATTTAAAAAATATTATTATACAGGCTAGTGATGTGTGGTAAAAATATGACGTTGAATAATATCTCAAGGTAGAAAGACACTTCCACAGGCAGGGTCTGATGCGTGCCCGAATGTCAGGCGCGAGGGTGGCGAGGGGGGATGTGCTCATATTCCTGGATGCCCATTGTGAGGCTGGGAGCGACTGGCTGAGGCCACTTCTACAACGGATCCGGCATAAAAGGGACGCGGTGCTGACGCCACTGATCGATGTGGTGGACCAGACCACCTTTCAGCTGGACGCCTCTGAGCACTTCCAGGTTCAGCGATTGTTTAAAAGTTGAAAATCGCTTCTGTCATGTCCGAATCCAGCGTTTCTCAATCTTATATTGCTCTTAAGCAGAACACAAGGTGCCTTTCTTTTATCATGCAACGGTTTTTATAATACTATCGATGAAAGCTAATACAACTCCTGAAGATTTTGAAGTATATTTATCACTTATACAGATGATCATTCAGGTTAAAGCTTCATAATTTTTTTTTCTATAATTTTAACAGCCAGACAACAGTGATAAAATATATAACGTTGGTCATAAAACACCATTTTTAAAACAATTATCATTGTCTTTTACACTGAAAATCTATTTGTATCTAGCCAAATAAGTGATAATAGATTAAGTTTGAGCAACGCTGGCAAATATGCTTGAATGAATATTAAAAGAAATTAATACCAAATATAACGAGCTTGTAATGAAATTAACCACAATGTCGACAATTTTACGGTGATGGAAGTGAAACGTATAGATAGATATGCGAAAAAGAATGTACTGCATGCGTTATATGTTCACGTTAGTAATGCGATGATTAGAAAAGAAATATATGATGACTCTCTAGATTATGTCAATAATGAAAACTCAATGTGAAATCAATGAAGAAATCTGAACAAAGGTGAAAACACAAACTATAAAAGAGATCATTTAAAAAAATAATCCCTGTAATATAGTCTACCTATATAGACTAGATTCCAGATAGACTATCTACGGAAATCTAGATGTCTTATAGTTTTATGGAATTAAGTTAGGAGTCATTGTATTCATTTTGATGATTACCCTATCATAAACCATCTAGAGGCGAAATATTACTTTGCTTTAATTTATATTTCTTTATGGTATTTTATATCTTCAACGTGTACAAAAAATGTTCAGCATTGAAACAAACATAAAAGTTATTATATTTATCCGCATGTCATAAACGGATTGTGAATTTTTGTATGCATAAATAAATCAGTAAAAGTGTATAGAGCGGAAGATAAAGTTTAGAACGAAAGGTAAAACGTCTTACTGGTGGTACCAGCGTAGCTTTCAATTCTACCGCCAAATAGTAATGTGCAAACTTTACTGTGTGCCGGTTTGAAGGGTGCTGTATGCTAGTGAAATTACTAGAGTAATAAGAAAACATCTACGTGTCAAAGGGTCGAGTACGATGTGGTGCTGTGTATACCATCTTAACCAGCGCCACATTATCACTCGACGCTTTGTCGCAAAGAAAAAAGGAAAACATAAAGCAAAATGAAGGCTTTATCATAAACAAATAGAGGAACTATTTTTAATAACGAATTAGTGTTGTAAAAATAAAATAATACTGTTTTTAATCTAGATATTATGATAAAGAGCATCATTTAGTACTTATGATACTCCTAGGTTAAAGATGTATGATTGGTAATGCCAAGTATTTAATATCTCTTCTAGTGTTCAGTTCCGTTCCAGGTTTTATGTTTCATGACTCTTTAATTGACATACTGATTTCGGTTGAGGCATCAAACTCGTATTCAGTAAGATTTTTTGTAAAATATAGCTTTCAATATAACTGTTAATTTATATACTGTGCATTTATGTCGACAAATATTTAATTTCACGACCTTACCATAATTAAATATATACATCTCTAAGAATGGTAATAAATAACATATAGTTTACATTTAATAACTTATTGCATTGAACTAAAAAGTATTAATTATTTTCATTAATTTTTAATATCTAAACTGGTATCATTATGTTTAGTTGTAGTATATACGATGTAATATTTGCGGTGTAGTGTTGCCAACTAACAGGTTTTTCTATGGTATTACTTTTGTTATGCGGTATCTTACTCACTTTTCTTTTACGATTAATTTTATTAACTATAGTTATTGGGTGCAGCATATTTTATGCATTATTTTCAAATCGGATCACACTTATCAGTAAATATGCACTTTGCTTACACAGAATAGCGATTTGATTGAAATTTCACGCGAAATCGCTTTACGCTGAAGCCTGATTTGTTTTTTGATAGTTCTAGTACAAATATAGAAAAACAATTTTATCAAACTCACCTAAAATAAATGTGTGCGTCACATAAATAACGAACATAAAACAAATATGTCGTATAAAGTAGCACTATTCTTATAAATATAATTCTTTAAGTAGAGGAAGATTGAGTTCAAGACGACTATAGTAAGATCGATGATCAGGTAAATGTAGTAGGTAATCGTCAGAAGGACCAATCTGCTGAATTTATGAACATTTGTCATGTTTTTTGTGTCAATAGCAATAGGCATGCGCAAACATTGCCTTAATTATGATTCAATCTTATGTAATAATAACAACTTAAAAAGTAGAGATTTCTCATAGTATGCCTTTTCACTCTTTTCTATATGATTTAGTTATACGATCTACCTTCGCTTCCAGTAGTTTTTCCTTATTTTAAGCTTTTCATTTATTATTTAAATAAAGAGCGCTCTAGCATGTTTTTTTTGTATGTTAAACACCAATAACTTTAAGTACAATGTATTGATCGAGTTTTTAAATATCTTACAGGTTGGAGGGTTTACGTTCATAGGACACTTCACTTGGATAGAGGTGCCGGAGAGGGAAAAGAAACGACGCGGCTCTGACATAGCACCAACATGGTGAGTAATATAATATAAATCCTACAGTAAAATATTAGTGATAATTTTGAATTTTATTTTCTCTTTTCTTTCTATAAGACAAAGCTACGAAATAAACAGAATGGTAAATAGATCTGATGGTCAGTGCGAGGATAAAATTGTAGCGTTGGTTACAATAGTACACACTGCATCATGTTATTCCCAGACTTAAAATAAAATGTTGTGTTATTCATTACCATAGTAATCTCACTTTGTATAACATCCTTCAATTTGGGACAGTGCAAAGTTTGTATATTAAAAGGATCCACTGTGATATTTACCAAGATCACTTCCGGTAACAGAGCTACCACTAGTCCATTTTATCCTTATGACCGTTACTTTCGTCAACTAGTTGTAGACATCTTTATAATAACTTAATAAAGCAATGTGTTGAATTCGTCAGGTCCCCGACAATGGCTGGAGGACTGTTCGCTATGGACAGAGCATATTTTTGGGAGTTAGGGGCCTACGACGAGCAGATGGCAGGCTGGGGCGGGGAGAACCTTGAGATGTCCTTCCGGATATGGCAGTGTGTGTATAAGTATTTTTATAACATACAAATAAAAGGCGATTGTTAGGTATACATATATAAGTAATTAATTGATAAAACATTTTTATTAACTAGGTACACTATATGAAAATTAATCGTAAATATTTCTTTTTCAATTTCGACTTGTTTATTACAAAAAGATATGTAAAACTTGTATTATACTTGATTTAGACCACAAAAGTTATTTAATTTATATAACATAAAAAGAAGTTATGACTATTAAATCTGTCGTACTTTCTATACATTCAGAGAACGCTAATTCACTTACGATGAAGTAAAAATCGTGATATGCCTTTTTTTTTAAAAAAAAAAAAGCTCGTTTCCCTTCGTGTTGTGGGTAGGGTTTTTGGGGTTTCTATATTTATTTTTCTCTTTCTTTATTTTATTTCTCTTTCCC
>DWLS01001544.1:0-21286 GCA_018246255.1 Pachliopta kotzebuea | reverse complement strand
TGTGATTTTCATTACAATAAAATACTGATTACTGTTTCCGAGGCATTTTTCCTTCGCAATCCCAGCATCCCTCACAGTGATGATGGTCGTTTCCATTGCGAAGATTGCTGTTATGTCTCGGGATGGACCCATGTTTTGTCCATTGTTACGAAACAAGAGAAAAAGTTTTCAGAATCTTCTTGAAACTTGTCCAAAAAGATCTTCGAAACGTCAAGTCGATTTTGTCTCCGACTGTCGGTTAACATTCTCGGTACCCATCTTGCGGAGACTTTCTCATATTCAAAGATGGTTTCAATATGGATTGAATACTTCCATATGAAATGCCCGTTTCTTGAATTAAGTATCGGATGATAAATCTTCGATCGCTCAATACAATTTTCTCGACTTTCGCAACATTTTCTTGGGTGTCGTACGTCGATGGACTGCCGCAACAATGTTTGTCTTCCTTGCTCGTTCTCCCTAGTAAAAATTGAGAAGCCAATCATGCGACAGTGCAATACGGCGGAGCAGACTCTCTTAATGTTGCCTCCAAATCGCAATGAATCTCTTGCGTCGTTAACTTTTTTAAACAGAGCTATTTAATAACTGCTAGCTTCTCGTTTCTCCTCATTTCCGAGAAAGCGTTCGGCCACGAAGCAAATGGCTACATTAAAAAAAACAAAAGAAAGTCGAAAAAATCTTTTTCTATTAATATTACAAATATCTGGGCTATGTCCGTCAGTATTTTTTTTCCAAGGAGTATATATGTCGTTCGCACTACTTTTTAATCCCTCCTCGTAAAAGTAATAGGATAACAAAAATACCACATGCACAATAGGAAAAATAGAAGGAAAATGTAAATTAGAAAGAAAATAGGAAGCAATGTAAAGTAATAGTTTGAAGAAAACATTATTGTCTTAGCAAACCAAAATATGTATAGAATATAGCGATGGAAATGTGGTAGATGTGTGTAAGAAGAGTAAAGTGTTAATATGTAAAGGGATAACAGAGGATGATATTAAAGATAGAAGGTAAAGTAGGGAAAGAACCGAAAAAGTAAAGAATGAAGTGATAGCAAAATTCCATGTCCAACTTTGCGGGAAAACGCATATAAAAAAAATAGTGTATACCTAATATGCGACAAAAAATATTTATACAATTAGAACACAAGGATATGTGGTGAAGGCGATCGTACATATCTGGACCCTTTAGTGTAGCGTGATGACCACGACCGCCTTAAATACTAACTATCATCTCTTTATAAATTTGATGGAATTTAGTTAAATAAGTAGACAAATACTATGGTACCATTTATTATCACTGTATAGCAAATGGTGTAAATCAACATCCATAATACTAATCAACAACATGGATACTTTACCTAAAGTATAAGTATTAATTCTAATTTAAAATTTAATACATTTAAAAAAGAAATAAAAACAATAATATTAACGGAACAATGTAATTGTAATAAAATTTACAGTGTCATGAAATTGTATACAAGACTAAAAAAAATATATATTTACATAACGATTAAATTTAGCAATAAATCTCCATCATATGCCTGATAATTTGTATTGAATTTAAGTATGACATAGAAAATTCAAACATATCTAATCTTTACTCTTCTGATATCAATTAATATTGACGCAACTTAGGAAAATTAGTAATTTTTAATTAAAAGTTCTTATAGGTCCTGTAGACGACTTTTACTGTCTTGCCTGCTTAATTATTTTAATGTTTTCATTTATTGTCATAATAAAAACTACCTATTAAAACTGTCCATTTTTACAACGCAGTCATTTTTATTTTCAGTGTTTGATGAATATTTTTCACAACGTGAATGTAATTTAACCTTTAAAGTAAAAAATATTAATTGTATCGAAACAATCCTTGTGGATATTGACAATTTTACTCAAGTAACTTTTAACGCAGTTCTGACAATCAGTAACCCATTACTCGCTAAATACAAGCAAATCTTACAATTTAATCACATTAATTACAAAGTATCCACACGAAAAACATGAAACCTTGTGTAAATAACAGAAACGAAAAATCGAAAAGATTAGTCGTTTATCTAAACAAGAATTTCGGTGACAAATTATTATTAGTGAGCGGAAACTGGTTTTATATGCAAAATATCATCGTTTCGATAACTTAGATGCGGAATTTAATTAATATTAGTGTTAATCTAATCGCTAGCGATCTATGTTTGTGATGAAGTGTTTACAAATGTATATCAATTAATTTTACCAACAGATATTATAAATTCAATTAAAATGTATCTTTACAAAACAACAAACTTAAAGCTATATATTTGACAATTTTTTTCAATTATTCTTAACTGCGAATGCAATGACTAAAGGTTGTCATATTTGACGAGTGCCGAAAAATTGCAGTTTGATATCGGTACAAAATTAGACGTATGATGGATGTTACTGTTGTAATAACGCTTTATATCAAATTAATATAGAATAAAAAACTAAAATATTTACACACGTAACTACAACAATGTACACTTATAATAATTAGGTACAAATATTTTGGTAAGTTGCACCAAATTGGATTTAACATACCACTGTTCAATTGATACCATGTGTTTAACTTTTCCTCGAGACAATATCTTTTCAAAATTATTTACTTGACCGTGAAAATATCTAAAAACTTCAAACAGTCTTCGGTTCCACTTATTTAAATGTATGTAATATCCCTGTGAAATCAGTGTTACTTTTGTACTAGTGCTTCACATCTTTCTTAACGTTAGAAGGTATGTTCAACGTTTCCAATTTATAGGCACAATTTCCGAAAAAAAAGTAGCGTACTAGTTAATAAACGAAAAAAATATTATAATACAAGTATGACGAAATTAACAAAATATTACATAACAATATTATTACGTCGCTATGTAATACAAATAAACTTGTACGTCCTTAAGGGCCAAATCCAATACAGATAGGATCAGGAAAACTGTCATTCTTTCACTAGAAGTTTCTAAAATAAAATTTAATATGAAGATATTATTTACTGCTAATGAGTCCACTGGTATACATTTACGGCAAGAACGAGGTAAAAGATTGTGCTGCAAAACCAATCCTCCTACAGCACTTTTAAAAGAGCGATATTGAAAAAATATAAAAAAATCTCTTTTTTAACGCATGGCATTGTAGTGGCAAAATAAAGTCTTATTTTTAAGTATTTATTTTATAAAATTTCGGAAGAAACTGTATATATTATGTCCAATAAATATCAAACGAGCCGCACGCCTTTTGTATAGTTGTGAAAAAAAATCTGAGTGTGCAGATTTCATTTCTTATGAGCTTAAGTATAAACAGATCGTAGCAATTATTAAAAATTTGGTGTTATAATAGAGGCTTGTGGCCTTTCTGAGGTTTCAGTTACTTTTTCCTCAAAAGATTACCTATTTTTTAATTATATTTAAAGAAAATCATACCCACAAAAGTTGAGAAATATTAATCTTCAAATTGTCTTTGTGATTAAACCCCTGCTAAATTATTTTTCTATATCTTTTCTGCTACAAATTTTTGCATTTACAATCTTTAATTAAAATGTGTTTCATTTTTTTTAAAACAACTTTGAAACTTCGCTGAAATGTTTTAGTTGTTAAAATACAATAATTTTGATGAAGCAAATGTTTTATTATAATGGCTTCAGTTCTGAGATTATATCCATAATGTAGGCCTCATTATTGTATTATATAATTAATCTTAACAATAATTGATTTTTTTAATCAATTAACTCCCTGCAGCCATTATAACGATTAAAATTTAAAAAAAATCACACCACATTAAATGCAGTAAATGTAAATTTAGTATATAAGAGTAAAACTCCTATGCGATAATAAAATATATTAAATCTTTGTGCTAACTTACGATAAATTCATTTGTAATAAACTATATACTATTTATATCTTAGAAAACCAATTACAATTTATAAGCGCGCTTGGCACGCAAGGTTGGTCTGTATATTTACTAGATAGCTTTAACTATATATATATAATTACTCGATGGAATTGTTTATCTAATGTAATATTAAACAGTTAAAACTGATTGCATCACCCAATGTGTATGTATACATATGTTATATATACATACACATATATATAAGTAAAGAATTATCAAAACTTCGATGTGTCAATTAAACACGCGATGAGCAGATATATATATCCTAGTATAGCCATGAGGCACATACCAGTTTTACATACGATTATTGGTAAGAAATTATTTGAATTTTGTGATCAAGTGAAAGAAATAATTAACTATACATTATATATAATCCATACACATCTATTTCATATGTAATATAAGATTACTAGAATGTCAAAGACACATATTGACAAAACAAATCATAATGCAATTATGATATCAATTGCTTAGTTATTATTATTTTTATCACATTAAATGGTGCATTGTATTGACTCAGATATTAGGGAGTGTGCGGTCCATGTTTTACTTTTCAACTATATTGACAGATGTATACATAAATGTTAACCTTCACTGAAGGTAAGATAATATTGTACTCTAAAAAGTTACCTAATATTTTGATATCTCGCTGTACATTTTAAAACACTATGGGATTAAAAAAAATTATTTAGAGGTCCACATAAGGAGTTCCATCCATTTTATCCAAATCCGCTAATAAGTCAGAGGAGGTCAACGGTGCTAATATATCTTCACGCAACATATCTAGAGGCGACGAGAGCCCTTGATCACTATCTACAATATTTTGAATTTGTGTTGAACCACATACTTCAACGGAATTGCCATTTATAAGGAAATCTCTATTACTATAACTAAAAACGCTTCTATCTTCAGCAAGCTGTGGAGTCGATGGTACAGATTTAGAGGATATGCCATTAGGAGCATTAGAATAATTATCAGCTGCAAACAATTCTCTGGAGCGACGTGAATCAATTTGTAAATTGGGTACGGTACGTTTATACGGTAATGGCGTGCTTGGAACTGATCGCGAAGTGTAATATTTACTCTTATCTGGAACCAAGTCTGACAAATCTATCTCAATACTATTAGTTCTTTTTAAAAATTCTTCAACATTGTCAGTTGTGGTCCCATCGCTACAAAAGGATTGATTAAATTGATTACTCCTATCAAGTAAATCACTACTAGTAGGGATAAATGAATTTAACTGCTCATCCGTTAGTATTTGTTGTTCTGCCATTGTATCACAACCGTTGGTTAAAGTGTCACTAGAGCTTAAAAGATTCGGTGTTGGACCAGCATTAAGTACGTCATTACTACTGTCTATTGCATCGTAAATTTTATCTAAAGTTTCTGGATTAAGACCGGCTTTTGATATATCGCAAGTATCTGCGAGTGATCCAAAATCACTAAACTCGTTCGGTACTGGTGTAGGCGGAACTGAACCTACTGGTGTGTTGTTGTAGCTTAAGAGACCAATATTATTAATTCCCGGTTTGAGGGGTACAGATTGAGATCTGTATGAAGTATCTAAACTTAATCCATAACTAACTTGCTCTTGAAAGAATTGACTTACTTCTCTTGACAAAGGATCCGCAGACAAAGGCTGGGCTAATTCTCCATTTATGTTTTCTCGAAATAGCGAGTTTGGAACAAAGTTTAAGCACACGTTGCTGGTGCCGTTTGGCATAAACGAAGTATTTTGTAGCATTTGATTTTTAAATTGAGTAATAATATTTGGCGATGGCGGCGCTGACATTGGTTGGCAATATTTTACATTAGAACTAGTAATTGTTGTTTTAGACATAAATTTTTGATCGTTCGGTACTGCAAATTGCTTAGAACATGAATCAGACATCCCAAGCGATAATGGATTTCGCCTTTTTCTGCCATTTAGTTTTGGTGTTGGTCTAGAACAAAGCCGCGATCTAGGTACCGGAGTATTCCTAGGACTTACAAATGGACTTGCAGCTGTACTATGCGAGATTGGAGAGGTTTGAAGTGACCCGCCCATTATCACCGATTTGTGAATTTTTGATGGACTGTGTCCTCTATCGCTAAAACCCAGAGGAGATTTGCAATGGAAATTACCAGGCGATTGACATGCATCCGATATAGGTACAAATTCATATTGCTGAGTCCTCGAAGTAGGACTTTGAGGTTCGTTACAGTTACCATTATAAAGATGTGGTCCAACCACATTCGTCATTAAAGGATTTGAAAAATTTGTTTCTAATGCCATTGACGCACCTTTTTCGCTGACATTGGAAGTGCACTGTTTATCTTTACCATTAGTTTCGCACGTATTTGTCAAACCGGAACCATTTATCAAATCAATTACATTTGTTCCAGAGATTGGTTTAAAAGTTCCTTCAGCAACTATGTTTGATTTTTCTAGCGTTTCTTGTGATGTTTCCAAAGGCAAATGATCATCTTGGTTTACTGCAACAATTTGCGACCCATTTTGATTTTTCAAATTCTTTGCTAATAATTCTCTCAACTGTGATATTTTTTCACTTTTTCCTTGGCTGTGTTCGTCTTGAGGGTCTTGACTTGTTTCTAAAAAAGGTGTTGCATTAACTGTAGTATTTGTTTGTAACGGGGTTTCATGGTCCGTATCGCGATGATTAAAATATTGTAATAATTCTTCTTCGTGCTCTTGACTGTTGCCCTCATTAAGATAATCATCAAGATCGTGTTTGTCTATATTACATATACTAATAACACGCTCTCTATTCAAAATTTCCGAATGTTTTTCTTCACATATCATGCCGGTTTTGATGTCAACCAAACCACAACAAGAATCAGGTGAAGTTGTTTGCGCAGGTAATTCATTTTTATTGGGGGAAGGTGCCTTCGTTCGACAGTATAATTTACGTAGTTTGGGGCGTTCGCACTTAGGCGTCAGAGCTTTCACCGACTGTGTCGGACTCGCCGCCTCCTTTTCCTCCCGAGCCAGCGCCGCGGCGGTGCTTTTGGACCGGCTCGTTAAGTTTTTTGGATCCTCTAAAAAAGCAACCTCGGGACGAGCAGACGTGTCAGTACGAACGGTGGTTGATGATGAAGCTGCATCGGCAGTAGACTGTGATTGTCTTGTAGCGGCCAACTTACCACCCATAATTTCCGCGGCTCTCATCTTTTTCGGTAAATATTCCGTCCTCGGAAACTCTTCAGTAACTTGATGCGGTTGACGCGTGTCCGTTTGCGAAGAGCGAGGCGAGCTTGCCTGGGTTTCACTCTGGTAAGTTTCGAGTATAAGCTTTTTACCAGGAAGTGGAAGACGTGTTGGTGGCGGTTCAGGAGGTCTACGTCGCTGCAACTCAGTACGTTCAGTAGACAGATCAAGAGAAGCATCACTGCTTAGATTTATAGGTAAATTGTGAGTCGTATCAGGAGGTAAAGTTAAGTCACGAGGCGCATAAGGAGGTTCGAAAACATACGGATCAGCCCGATATTCATGTACCGACATTGAATGTGGTGTGGGAGTCATATGTGGTGGGTGAGCTCGAGGCGGGGCGCCGTAAGAGGGAAATGATGGTCTTACATCGTAAACTGGTACATACGAAGGTTGATATCCATAACTCGCTTCTGATATTACTTCGCTTTCGTGTTTTACGGAAGCATGTTGACTTACATACGAAGTGGACGGGGGAGATTCCCCTGATACCTCTTGATTTTTATTTTTTTTCGGACGTCCTGGTGTTCCATGCGTCTTTAAAAAAAAAAATATTTAATCCTCGTATTTATTACTAAACTATAAATAAAGTAAATTTCACGGGTGGTAGGTCACTGTAGCTGGTGACCATCTAAGTAGGTACTACCACAGCTCTTTTTCCGTCCAGAAATATTCGTGTGCAAAAAGTGTTTTTGTGGCTTAAAGTAATCTAAGACCGCCTTATTTCTTAATGTAACTAGCATAATTTTGTATAGTGTACATAGTCTTGATTAGTGTCACATTGTTATGGGTCGAGGTATCACTAACTAATGGCGGTCTACTCATTTAAAAATAAAATCTTTAAATAATAAAAAAAACATACTCACTTGTAATTTTCGTTTTAATTGTTTTATTAATTGACGTCCTGAGGTTTCATCTGAATGTCCTGCGAAAATGAAAACCATTATGAATTATTATGTAACAATAATTATATTATGACATGCTGTATAGATTTTATGGCTTAAATTAGATCTTTTCCCCATTAAAACAATTATTCAACTATACCGTGAGTTAATGGCGGTGGTGAATTACTTGCTGGACCGGGAGGCGCTCTTTGAGTTACACCAACTGACATCAAATGTCGTGACAGCTCTCCTATACTTCCGAACTTCAGACCTAATTAAACATTTCATTAAACTAATCTATCTAGCATAATTTAATATCAAACTGTTAAGTATTAAATAATATCACTTGTTTTCTAAATTAACTTTATAGAAATTTCAATATCAACTATAATACGATAGGATATTTAGAACAAATTAAACTTAAATTAATTACTAAATAAAAATAAAAACAGTTAAAATTATTATTTTATAATAGCTTACCTAGTTTGGTTTCAGCCCATTCACAAACGATTCTTTCAGATTCCCGTGGGTTAACTGTTGCTTCCTGTAAAACATAAATTTTAAATACAGGATACAAATAGCAAATAAATTAAGAATAATTACACCGTTTAATACCTTAGATGATTCCCCCAAATCTGGCAATTGGGGTACTTCCAACTTGATCTTCTTACGAAGACCGGCGTAGCAGTACCTAGAAGTAATTAATATGTCCTTTGTTAAGCTTTTTTTTATAAAGCAATGTAATTAGAAGTCAATAATTCATCCAACATGGGTGTCTAAGAAGTGATAAAACTTTTTTAAATCAAATCTCGTGTTTACCACAATCCCACCTGGTGTTAAGTGGTGATGTAGTCTATGGTGGTACATCGTACCAGTGTAAAAACAGTCCGTTCATACTTCTCTTAATGATTCCTTTCTTTTATTAGGACCGGTACACTGACGGCAACAAGTTGTTCCACTCCTTTATTGTTCTTATCAAAAATACGGAAGAACGTAATAAGATTATTATGTACTAGTAGTTGCGTGTTGCATTCGCAACTAAACGTTTTATCTCAATAAAACGTATAAAATGAGAATAATCATGTCATAAGCAGAGGCGTCTGTTAATTAAGTTGGCATAGCGACATCCCATTTGCACGGACGCACGCCAGGAAAGAGAAGATATTAGTAGGATACTACCTATTGATTTTGTCCACCGCTAAACAAAGGAAAAAGAATAACAAACGGGTAATATTCCCATCCGTGGCCAATTATCCTCAACGCTGGCGTGTTGGTGGATGTCACATATCCCTAAGCCATTCTTTCAAAACATCGTTTTTCTTGTCACGGTTTCAGACGAGAAATTTTTCTTCCTCTTTACAGACAAATCGAGTACAATGAGGTTCGTGCCAGCGTTTTCTTTTACATGTATCGCGTGTAGGGCCTACTTAAAAACTGATCATAGTTTAATGTAGGTCCTTCTAATAAAAGAGTAGTATTTTAATTACATCTTTTAACAAAATACTTTATGAGGCAAACAGAAATATTAAAACTATACCTTGAATTTCCTCGTGTCCCCAAACGACGTGGACGTACACTGGGGTACACTTGCTTCATAACTTTGCCAAAGTCAGCAGTTGACAGAGGTTTCATGTTACTGCTCATGCAATGAGCTCTGTTAAAAAATATTTAAAATAGATATTAAGCAAGAACTCCTTATTATAAAAAAATCAATAAATTATATACTAAATGCGGAAAAAATTAGATAAGACAAAAAACACAAATTTCAACTGCTATAAATAAAAGTACATACATTTGGATTACCTTTAGTTAATATAAATCAAATGTCTTAACACTTTTGTTACCATTAGCAAGAGATAAATGATTCGTTATTTTGTTCGTGCAGTCTGAGCACTAAAACGTAATGTGCTTAGGTGTGCTTAGGGCTCTGAGCAATGTTGAGCGCGCGTAACTTCGTCATCTATAAAAATAATGGTAATGTAATGAATGATTTTGTTTTATAACAGAATTTATACTATCGCGGTTAATTTTAAATGTGATACATGTTTGATATCAGGCATCATAATACGAACTAATGTAAAAATTCATCCGTTTGTTTGTTGTAATTATATTGCACATGTTTGACTAAATAGATAATTATTAGGTTTTTTTGCCTTTTTTATTATAATATTATATTCTTAGGCAGCTATATTTACGCGAAGAATTTACAATTAACGAAGATAATGACGGAGGTAATTCCAACATGAAATCGTAATTTAGCCATTTCGCATTAAATTTTTTTTGTTTCAAAATTTAACTTTACTTTCACTTTCACGCTTTCATTTACCGATAACGATACTCGGCAGAACTGCGCCCCCAGCCCAGAGGCATTTAAGACACTGCACAGATTAAATAACACAATTAAATGAAACTGAAGTATATATAAAAAGATGTCTAAAAATAGCACAGTTAAAAATATAGTATATTAAGCATATGAAATTTAGACTGCTAAACGAAGACCTTCACTATATTTTGACACGAGGATTGGCAAGCGTAGTATCTTGGTAGATATCGAGAAAAATTAAAGAGATTTTCTTGGAGTTGTACGTATGGTATGTCGCTTTTATTACACATCGAAAGTAGTACAGCACTTGGGATTTTATGATCTATCCCCTAAAATGGAATAAGACAAATGTGATTCTGAACTTTAAATTGAAATATTACTCTTCATTATTGAAGTTTAATCCGCGCCCTGTGGGGCACATACAGCTTGCCAGATTTTTGTGGTTTACCCATTGGATGTGACAATTTTCAAACAATTATAAATTTTGTGCCCATTAGAAAGTGTAATAAATTATATACGCCATGAATCCGATCATAGTTGTTTAAAAAAAAATTTAAACAATTACGAAAACTTAAGAAATTATTAACCTATTTTTTTATTTATTTTTGCGCCTCGCAGGCACCACTATGACTACACATGTTTGTAGGCCTTATGAGGAAAACGGAGAGTACCGGCCATGTACATATTATTGACAATGTTAGTGTTTTAAGAGCCCAAGTAAAAGATGTGTCGAAACAATGACCGTGCGCGGCATCTGTGCCGGGACGTCATTGTGTCGACGGGCTGAATACGTACCCTGTAATGGAAACATAAATAAACTAAGAAATGTTTATTACGGCCAAAAAACCAAAGATTTGGGAATTCCGCTAGGCTGTGATTGTCCGACGATCCACATGTACAAGTAATGCCAATGGAAAGTTCCATGGTAATTCTTTTCTGTTGATGCACAATAGAAGTAATAAATTATTTAAAGATATATTACTACTATTGTGCATTTTTTAAAATGAAAAAGTGGAATTCAAAGTTATTTTAAAGACGCCAACAAAGATTACGCTAAGACTTGAAAATACGGTAATAAATATAAACGATTCCGACGTAACAGGTCATCATGGCATTACCAAGGCACCCGCCTTATCAGAAAAAAGTGTAATTCGTTGTAATTGCCAACGGCATCCAGAAGGTAACCGCCTGGCGGAAGCATCGTCGACGACACCAGCTTTGCGAAGGGCGCAGATGAAGTCTACAATGAGATATCGCTGCAGCGAGCATGCCTTATTTAGGCTACGATAAAGCGTGTGCTTTAATTTCCGCCTGCAGTTCAATCCATTTCAAACATGGAACTGGTTAGAAAAAAGTGAACTTACGAATGTCAAAATCTGAAAACTACACATTAAGTGCCTAGTAAAAAAATGTGGCCTATTTAGTTTTCACATATTAAACTATTAAAAATTTTTAGACTAATTTTATACAACTGATGGTTTTGAAACAATATTTTTAACATATTGTGTGCCAAACACTTGGACCCGAATAAAGGATCATTAGTAGTTGTATCTCCAAACTCAGATTTAAAAAACAGTTTGCTGTTTTTTGTATGATAATAATAGCGCAAATATTTATTTACCACATAGAATTAACCATTCACATAGATGATATTCCTCAATTTATATTGCACAAATTGTGGATAAAATGACTTACATGTATTCATCATAAACATCTTGCTTTGGTAAAGAAACATCAGGATCAACTTCTAAGTGTGTCTGTATCCATGTCACAGTTTGTTGAAGTTCCGCTCTAAAAAATTTTTAAAGAAATACTAGTCTTCAAAGTTTAAGTCATAATTAATTAAATTTGTTAAATTTAATACCGCGATCCTAAGGGATTGATTGGTTGTTTCAGAGGATCATGAGTAGGTACACCAGTAGGCAAACGAAGATACAGCAAAAGTTTTTCTGGACCACTAAGAGCTTCTACTGCTTCTAATAACTGAGTTACTCTTTGTCGACCTTCTTGGCTGAAAACAATAAAGATTATTAACTTAATTTTTAAAACATCAGTTAATGAGTCATAGTATATTTAAAACTAAAAAAATATTAGCAAATTAATGTAAACTGTAGAGTAAATTCTGAACATTATTGCAATATTTAAAGCATCTTTTAGTACTACTTTAGATCCAAACATAAGCACCATTTTGTAAATAAATGAAAGTTTATGACAAAGTCAGGGGTTAAAATGATGATAAATTTGTTGTGAGTAATTAAAAACTTAGTGGCTTTTTACAGAAAAAATAAAACAATTGTATCAAAAGTCACAGAAGTTTAAATGTCTTATTATGTTTTATAACAATTTAAAATGTTTCATTTCATTTTTTATGTAAAATATAAGTAACTGTATGGAACATTATAGTTACCTCATAAACTTGTTAAATCCATCAAATAAAGTGAGTTTTGTTTTTCACTTTCACACTTTATTCATTTGAGTTTGTAAATGGTAAATGTGTGCAACAAGCCAAATAAATATTATTTGTATTAAATAGGTAGCATTTGATCACAAATTTACTTATTTGGATGTGATTTTTATTGGTATGTACACATTTAAGAAAAGCCATTATGCATAAAAAAGCATAACCCAGTTTTTTTTAATTTCAAGGCTTTGTCACAAAGAAATAAAGCAAGTAAACTAATAACAATTCCAATTAAGTTTGATTTATTTACCTGAAAAAAGTTTGTATATGGAAAAAGCCTATGTTCCTTGTACTAAGAATAATATAAATAAAATAAATATACCCTGTCTACAACTTACTTTTACACAATTAATTTATATATACAATGATTTCTAAATGATCTCCCATTCAGTTTTCTTTTTGAATTTACTTTTATTTTAATTTTAAGGCCAAACGACCCACGGTTACGATTTTGTATGATTGAAACAAATAATTATTCTGCGAGTTGTTTCCAAAGAAGAGAATTAGAATACTGATTTTAATGATGTAAAGATAAACATAGATTGATTAATATTCCCAAATAGAATTCATAACATTTAAACACAGAGAAGGAAAACTTAAAGAAATCTTATTAATCTACCAGTGATACCTGAGAGTATTCTCGACGATATGTTGCATAGAAGTTATTTTGCTTGAGTCCATCTTGGACTGTTTACCTCCACCAGAACTGGTGTCAGTACCTGAAACTGTCGATGGGTCTGGGGTACTGAATGGAGAAACGACACTTTCTTTATCATAAGACGCAGTTTGCCTATGTTTTGGATGATTGACATTTTCTCGATGAAGTTTCGCGTCATCCACTAATTCTCTTTCGGTTTTAACATTTTGTGTATTATTGTCAGGGGCCCAAGGTTGAAATGGAGTCGTATTTTCCATTCTAATCCATATAGGTTGTAATAGTTATTTTGTACGATTTCATATTGGAATTCTTTTATCATAATTTATTACTATGCGTAACAAAACTCCATTTTCTTGACAATTGACATTTGATCAGCTGTGAGGTGAGGTAGGGTGAAGAGGGGTAAGTTGAAGTTTAAGTAGATGCCAAAATTTTTTGCCATTTTAAAATAAGAAAATGTGGGTCATTAATAAATATTACAGCAACATAACAGTACCGTAACGTACTTTTACCATGAACTAGTATATATTTAAATAAAGGGACAAAATATTTGATGCCCATTTAGTACGTTACACCCCTTTATAAATATTTGTAAATAATGCTGTTAAAATAAATTATTTATTGATGCTAGGTGAAACCAAAGATATTTTATATTTGTTATATACAAAGCCTCTTTGTAACAATATGATCACGAGGAAGACAAACCATGAAATATATTGTTTTTGCTTAGAGCGAGAATAGCGAAAAAATATTTATTTTTAATAAAAAACACCTAGGGAATTCAACAGCTCTCCCAGGAAGAGCTCAGTAACAATGCAGGAAGGCACCTGTGAGTTCTAGAGGCCTGTTCGCAATGCTCTGAGGTTGACCATCAAGCGGGTTTTAATGGTATAAATTTCACATAAAGCTGTCCATGTCCCAGAAGCCGGGTATCACTAGAAGATTTCCTCCACGAAAAAGAAAACAAAAATGGTATTAAAACACAGTTACTCTGTACCGAAGACGAAGAAACCATAAAAAATATAAACACTGATATTCAACGGTCTAAAATAAAAATAATCTCCAAATTTAAAGTATTACTTATCTTTATTAACTTCACTGAAGAACCTAAGTTGTAATTTCTGATATAAACTCTTAAGTTTTAGTAATTAAGTAGCGATCGATTTAGATCCCAACTGATGAAAAGCGGCGGTGTAGTTTTTGATAATAAATCTCGCTAGTTAACAAGTGGCTATACACCCTTTTTCTAAAAATACCCAGATTATACTAGGACAGAAGACAGAAGTCAGTAGACTATTCCAACCCTTCGCTGTTCACATAATGAATAACGAAGTGAAACGCTTTGTCCTATTTTTCAGAAGATTCACAAAGTAGGGATAAATGCTCGGAAGCAAAGTTTCTTACATCATTTACAGATTGTGCTAAACGCAACAAATATAAAGTCAAGACAACGAGAATTGCAGCAGTTCCAAGCTCGTCAGCCTCCGCTTGAATGCTAGAAAACCGCACCCTGGATAGACTACAAGACTGTCGAAGGCGTATATGAAAAATTTACGTAGAATTGTGCTGCAAAATAAAGAAAGAAAAGCTTTTTATGTTATCCGCAGCGAAAGAATTAGGTGTCGGAGGAGAGTGTAACACACTTTGTTTTAACATAGACTTAAGCGGCATGCTTTCTATCGCGCTCCGGTTACCGTATAATTTGTGGTGTTGTTATAATTTAAAAATAGGAAAAGAATGTTCAATTCAGCGCACGCTTAAAATGTGATCTGATAAAGGAAAACATTAATAAGCTGCTTTAGTGTATGAAAGCGTACCCGTAGTTACGATCAATGGCAACAAAAAAAACAGTAGGATTTTGGCCGGTATAAGTTCCACGTAATACTTTTATTTGATTAAGATTGGAGTTCTCCTATTAGACGTTTAATTGTTTAAATAAAATTAAAATGTTAGAATATTTTAGAAAAATTTTAAGGGTTAAAGAAAGCATTTTTAGAAACTTTAAAATTAAGGAATATAAAAATTAATGTTTTTTAATACGAAACTAGAATATTTAAAATAAGAGAATTATAAATATTTGATATAAGCAAATTTTTATATGTTAAAAACATTTCAGTTTAAACTAGTTTCTTTTAAGAAGTACGTAATACTTGGAAGTACTGTTATCTAATGTAAGGTATGTATTTATGAACACAAATACGCCCTATATTTAACGTTATCTATATCAGTCTCTTACACAAACTGTTTTAGATTTCTGGTCAAGAATTTGTAAAGATTTCGTATTTGTTTTAAATTTTTCGTAACACAATGATTTGAATGAATCTTTATTATCATCACACTAATAGTCAAGGATATTCTTAAGAAATACCTTTTTTATTAAAGTAAATAGAAGTTAGTTTTGAAATTTTTATGCCATTCTGGTAAAAGAATTTTACAGAAGAGTTTTGTTTTGAAAAAAAATGGCCGATGATATTGATATTGATGAACACGATGTGTTAGATAATCCAATTATTAAAAGTATATTTCCGGATTTGACAGTGATAAAAAAGGAAGTTTTATGTGAATATGATGGAGGTTAGTATACTTTTATAACTAAATAGATATTTTCTCTCTTTAGTGTTTTAACACTTTTTCACGATTAGGCGTTAAAGTATCGTATCTAGTTTAATAATATATATTACCCATTTCGTTAACTGCGAGAAACTAATACATATTATTGTCGTCTTGCAGTGTAACTTAATATGCATAATTTTAAGATAAAGGATTAAAACTATGATCTGATTTAACTTATCAGGACAGTTCTTGAAAATTTGTGCAAATGACATTAATGGTGATTTTTTTTGTAAAATTTAAAGTTAACATTTGCAGAATGACAGTAATAAATGCCGAATCAGAGTCCAGTTGTTACAGCAAGTGCATTGTTATAGGTAGGACATAGAATAATGGCAAATCATGTCTTGTTTTTTGATTTATAGTAGAGAGCAATTAGTTCATTATTGTTCTACATGTAAAATTTATTTTATTATTATCTTTTTTTATTCCAGATTCATCAGTAGTACACAATGTTATTGAAGATCACAAAATTAAAGACTTTTGTAGTTTCGATAAGGATTTGACTCCTTTGGTTACATTTCCAACATTTTATAATGAAGATGCAAATTGCGTGAATTTTGATACAAAAACTCCAAGTGAGTATAAGACCAGGGAATGTGGTGATGAAGTAATTTCTCCATCTCAAAACAATAACATAATGCTGAGATTAAAACTAAAAAAAATGTTGAAGGTAAATGATAGTGAAGAAAGGTTTACAAATGTAGTAGTTAGATTAATAAATATTGGACCTTATTTAGATAATTGTAAGAAATACTGTAAGATTTGCTTTATTCTTTTCTCTAATGAAGAAGAATTTGAAGTTCATAAAAAATCCTTCCATAATTTACCTGTTATCAATGGTAGTTACAAAAACCTTAACTATTTCAACTGTGATAAAAGACAGCAGCACAAAGTATGCAACTCAAATAAATTAAAATGTCATATATGTCAGAAAAATTTTGAATCACTATCAGGTTTATACAAACATAAAAGAAACATTCACTTTATTAGAACTAAACTGTTTACAAGACAAACAAGAAATTTAAATAAACATGATGCAATTAATATACCAATAAGAAATAATGCCAAAGTATCTATAAACTCTTCAAATCACTGTTTTCATTGTAATGCCTCTTTTTCTAACATGCAATCCCTTATTGAGCATCTGTATGATACTCTACAGATGAAAAACCATAAACTAAATGACCCCAATAAAAAAGTAAAACATATTAACGATAACTTAAAAAATCAGTTCCTTTCTATGAAATCAACAATGCATCAAAACCCAGAAAACAGTCAAATGTCTAAAAAGAAAAATGTTTCTGTAAGTTTCTCTAAGCTATTTTTTTATAGATGTTTAATTTGTTCTTTTTATTATAATAACCTGAAATTTGGTTTCAAACATGTAGCTAAAAAACATAAATTAAAAAACAGTATTGGCTCATTGAAAAAGGTTGTTTTTGATCCTAAATGTAAATTTTGTTCATCTGAATTTAAGAATATTGAAAGATATAACTCACATATCCGAAAAGTACATAAAACTAAATTTACAAAATTACAATTTCAACCTGTCAATTCTCCAATAAAATCCACAAAGTTGAGTGGTTTTAATGAAACTATAAAAGTAAAACAATTTAATAATGTATCTGTCAATAAAGTCTTAACACTGCAAAAAATTCACAAAGAAGGTGTTCCTGTGTTTGCAAACAAAAATAATAGTTCTTCTCAAAGTATTTTAAAATCTGCTCTATTTAGATGTAATAGATGTGATGTTCACTTTTTGCATTCTCAAGTCGCTATTGACCATACGAGTCATATGGAAATTTTAATTAATTGGAAATGTTCATTGTGTAACCGAATTTTTAAAAAGAATGATGAATTACTTCACATGCAGCAACATTTAGCAACAGATGGTTTTACAGTGTATGGCATTTGTGATACATTGCCAACTATTATTTTATATAACTGTCCAAAATGTTCTGTGCACTTTGGGGAAAATATATTTTTGCAACACTTTACAATTTGTGGAACAGTTATTCTAAATAGCCATACAAAATGTAAACTTTGTGGTATTTTATTGGATAATAAACTGAAATTTTCACATGCTGATCATCATAAAAAAAATTTGGTAAATTCAAAATGCTACATCATTGTTCAAACTGAAGTACTGAATATCCAAATTAATACTAAAAATAATAGTGTGAGAGATAACTTTAAGGAACCCCAACCCCAGAATAAACAGTTAGATAAAAAATGGCTTAAAGTTTATTACTGTGATACTTGTAAATGTTTTGTGAATAATGGGCGAAAGTTTTGGATGCATAAAAAGTGCAATTGCACACATGTACGACAAGCTTTTTGTTTATTGTGTGGCCTTATAATATCACAAACTAGTATTTCTTCACACAAAAGAGTACATGAAAGAAAAAAAAATTTAAAGATGCAAGATTTTAAATTTTATGACATAAAAAATAGTCAATTGATTTATCCACCTATACCAGAGTTTCCACAATGTGATGTTTGTGGAATATATTTTGGTAATTTGATTACAAAAATAAGACATGACTGTGGTATTGGAGAATATATCACATGCTCAGATTGTAATAAGAATTTTTCTGAGTTGGGGTATAAAATGCATATGTACTATCATAATTATAGATTACATACACATAACATTCCAATCAAGACACAGAACCAACCACACCACACATTAACACAGAAGAAACCAAGACACACAACATCTCTAAACCAAGTTCCAATGGTAGCTCCCAAGGAGAGGAAATCAATAAAACTTGAAGATGCACAAGCAAATAAATCATCAAATTTTGTATCAAAAAATGATGATCAAATGGAAGCTTTTATTTATAGTTGTAAAAATTGTAATATTTCTGTAACTGACTATGATTCAATGGTAGAACATTGCCAAGAGCACTACAACCCTGATGAAATACAGTCAATACTGAAATTGTGTAAGGATTGTAATTTAACGTTCAATGAAGTTTGTTATCAAAACCATATAAATATTCATAAACAAAATACTGTCAAGACCATAAAAGTCATTAAATTTGACATAAATGGCTTTATGTCGAAATATGACGTGTGGATTAAAAGAACATTTGATTCTTTTTCCGAAGAACACATGCAAAACATTGTTAACAAATCAATATATAAATTTGAAAACAAAATTAAGATGCAGGTTATTCAAGAAGGTAATTATGATTCGACTCTTTATAAGTGTGATCAGTGCAAAAGTTTTATTGATCCATGTTCATTGTTTAAGCACTTTGGTAGCCAATGTTTGACGTTAAAGCAATATTTCTGTAGCATATGTGAAATACCATTTGTTTCAGTGATACACAAAATAAAACATGAAGCGATTCACAAGCAAAAATCTATAGATTTAAAATCCTTTAAAATTGTTCTTTTTAACAGATATGAAGACAAAGTTTTTAATGAATCTCTATGTATTGAAAATTGGTTCACTTTATTTAAATGTAGGAACTGTGATGGTGTTGTTAATAAATCAGATTATAAAAACCATTTATGTAATAGAAAAAGTTTAAAGAAGTGTACTTATTGCGGACTTTTGCTTTATCATAAAGTATACGATTTGCATATTCATAAACACAAAGAATTTGGTAGTTTTAATTCTAAAAAAATTAAAGTTATCTTAATTGGAAACAAAAGTGAAAATGAATACAGTGATATCGATTTAGATAATGATATGGCGTCTTCATTCAATGGAAAAGTTTATGATTATATTTATTATAAATGTAAGAAATGCCAAATATGTATAAAAGATTTTAGGAATACACTGAAACATAATTGTTCTTTTCAAATTCCCTCGTCAAAATGTACCTTATGCGGACTTTATTTTGAAGCAAGAAAATTTAAAAGTCATTACTTGCTTCATGAAAGTGATAATAACTTCACAATCGATAATATTACTTTAACAGATTTCGATCACACTGAATTTGATAATACTAATAATTCAGTAGTACAAATATTAGAAACAAAAAGTATTAAAGACAAGGAAATTGATGATGTTTCTCAAGGCGTATGTCAAAATACATGTTTTATTAAAGAAAATTTAAATGAAAATGAAATTAACGAAAACGCGGTAACATTGTATAAATGCAATTGCGGGCTTCATTTTTTAGAAAACGATTCTCTTATTGTACATCGTAACACATGTAATCCTAAGACAAGAGTAACACTCGAAAAGTGTTCGAAATGTGGTCTTACGTTTAGTCCTAAAATACTGTTTACGCATTTATTGAAACATCATGGAAATACAAAAAAAAAAATTGTATTTAAAGTCATTGATTCATTTAACGAATAGCAAATTTACACACGCAGAAGTGATACGAAAGGGAGGAAATATTAATTACTTTAATGTTATTTGCTGCCCTAATATTTTGTTTAAGGAAGTTAAACTTAAGGTTTTAAAAAAAAACTTACAAAAGTTTTATTACAATAACTATATCTTTACACTAATTTATATTAAGACAAAATAGTATTTAATTGTAAGGTCTAGGTAGTAAAAAGTTTAAAATTTTGTTCAATGGCTCATTTGTCGAGTCACGGATTTGAAACAGTTGTTTTGCAATATTTAATTTCATTGCTTTAATATTGTAACTCCTATTAAAATATGATGTTGATTTACTTACACTGTAAGTTTAAAATAAATGATTGATTACTTAACATTGCAATTTTATTTCTGCAGTTCGTCTTTTTTTTTTTAAATTTACGTGGAGGAAATGCTTACGCATACCTGCCTTCGCGGGGGCAAAGACAGGTTATGTCGGACTCGCACTGACTAAAACTTCAACTATGTCTACCTGGTCGCTGTACGGCGGGGTCACGGGTACAGAAAGACTTCCGCGGCCCCGCCAGCGCCGGCCGCCAAAGCAGCCCCGCCTCGGGGGGAGTACGGATCTCCCCCATCCCTCCTCCGGTAGGGCACGCCGGAACATACGACGCACCCCCCTCTGGGCCTTTCGTCGTATTAGGCAACAGACTCCCCTGAGTCCGTCACCCAAAATCCATGGGAGCCAGCGGAGCAAGCTCTACCGGCTACTTGCGGCGGATCTGGTGGTTGGCTCCGCCGCCAACCATTCTGTGGCCGCGGAAGATAGGGAGAGCGGCCGGCGTTACACCGGTGGCCCCGCCCGGGGTCGTTTTGACTTCTGCGAGGCCGCGCGCCCGTAGTGGCGGTCGTAGGCCGTGTGGGGGGTGGGAATATACGGGGGGGGGGG
>DWLS01001543.1:0-21288 GCA_018246255.1 Pachliopta kotzebuea | reverse complement strand
CTTGAGATAACAATATGCTCTTTTCTTGAATAACCCAATGTCGCAGTTGTTGGGGAAGACCGCTGATGGCAACGAATAGTAATTTGGTTTGGTTTGAATGAATGATTTTAATAGTGACTGCTTTTACATAAAAATTAATTAATGAGGTATGAGCTCAGAGAAATTAAATGTATTAGATCCATAGTTGCATCTTCTAATATAAGTATTGAAAAGAAAACATTTATTGAAACATATACTTATTAGAGAGATAGGACGTTCACCTAATTGTAAGCGCTTAGATTGACATACCATATTATTATGTGCTCGTCGCATTAAGACATAATTTTACATGTTATTATCCTAGTAATTTCACTGGCTACACCAACTTTCAACTCGGAATACATATTTATTCGCCTTATACTTTATGGTTTTCTTAGTAATTTACTTAATAGTCAATAAAAACAATGCAGATTGCAATAGTGAACTATCACTTGTAAAAGTTATGGTATATATGAACTTATTATTTTTTCTCTATAATAAGTATTCAAATACATTTTAAATTTTCTTATCCAGAATCTCGTTAGTTTGTTTCCTGATTTAATTTAAAACTAAATTATGATAATTCTTTCGTACAGTTTTCACGAAACAATTCCTTTGGATCGTTAATTTTCGTTGGTGTCAACAGCGGTTGCCCGAGTTCCATTTATTTAAGTCTTTTTAACTTGTAATTTACTTTTACTTAGTTAAAATTTCTGGTTTTATCATTTCTAAAGTAAAATGTTTTAATATTATGTGAACAAAAATTCTTTTACTGTATTTCATAAGTAATAAAATGAATAAATATTATAAAAACATTATGTGTATCGTTACCTAATTCATCTTAATGTTTACATTGAAAAAAATCAATTTCCTTATTTTATCTGTGATACGGTTGGCACGATTTTGATAGGATATTTACTAGTATATAGATTACTTATAAAAATGGTAATTACCTACTTACATAAAATAAACTCATGTAGATTTAGATTAATGTTCTGGGAGTTAAAACTTCCTAGTTAAGCGTAGTGTCTGAAGATTAAAGTAGTTTGTGTGTGTTGCCGTTGATGACGTACGGATCTGAGACGTGGTCTTTACAATGGGCCTTAAAAAAGGCATAATGTCACCCAATAGGGCAATGGAGAGGACTACAATCGGACTATCTTTGCGCGATCTTATCAGAAATGTGGAAATCAGTAGCAGAACCAAGGACACCGATATAGCCCTAAGGATTGCTAGATATACGAGGCGATGGGTAGAGTATATAGCTCGAATGATTAAGTGGCGATGGGGAAGTAAGTTCCTAGAGTGGCGGTCGTGTACCGGCAAACGCAGTGCTGGATGGTGAACCGACGATCTGATGAAGGTCGAGGGAAACAGACAACGCAGGAGCGATTGCACTGGAGATCTTTGGTGAAAGCCTGTCCAACAGTGGGAGTTAAAACATCGGATGAGTTAAAACATGCTATATTTTAAAATTTTAAAGTATCCTGAGTGCTAAAATCATTTTTCGTAAAACCTTTCACGGCGCCTATATCATATAATAATGGAAAACAAACAATGTCTCAGAACGTTAATATAAATCGACACGAGTTTATTTTGTGTAGGTAGGTAATTTTCTTTTATAAATAATCTATCTACCAGTAAATATCCTATCAAAAGACACTTCAGCTCATATGCGATATGAGCATTTCAGTACGAAGATAAAAGGAGTGTAGAATTATTCTTCGTACTTAAAGAGAAAATAAGCAATATTTTCTGAAGGATTATTCCCTTGAAATTTTTATATTAGCAATCTTTGAAAAAACCAACCGCAAAGAAGGTTTATTTTTTCAATCGCTATAAAAGTGGATTTATTCAAATTTCTTTCGGGTTTATTAATGCGCTGAATTATTTCATAGTCGTGCTCTGTATTCTTTATGGGTCCCTTCTATAAGAACTTGGGCTACAGGAACAGCTTTAACAAATGCTGAATCTTGAAGATTACTAATTAATTAGCTTTCTCCTTTTACTAGCGATATAAGCTTTTAAAACGTTCTAATTACGAAGCAAACTCCTCTAGTAGTAGGGTTTAAAAGCTTAAAAGCTTTATGAGCGTCTTACCACCAGTAAACTTATTTAGTCTATCGTCGCTTTTGAAATTATGTTCTGGTGCTTCTACAATTTTTTTAAGATAATCGTATCATTAAAATACCAACTGCTACTTTAATTGTTTTTCTCTTTATTACTTTCACAAAAATGCAATACATTTTATAATATAGCTGCTAAATAACTACTGAGGTTGCTACAGCTAAGAAGATTTTCATCGGTAACTATACATAACTATAGTTACTTATTGGTTATCTATAAAGAATGTTTTAAGCTTAACCTTTAAATTAGATAGTATAAGTTTTTTTAATAAGGTCTTTAGGCAAATCTTTAATAAGTTCTAATATTCTATAGCCGCTGTTTTCACCCCGTACACATTTTTTGGACCGGCCAAGCCAGTTTTGAGGTTGTTTAATAAAACTTCTTAATAGCGTATTAAAATAATATTTATATTGAATATATACTCACTGAGGAATATATATTAATCGTTTTGGAAAGATTAAAAATTGATAACTGTGTATACCATCTTAACCAGCGCCACGTAGTTAGAAGCAATCACTTACCATCAGGAAACGCCTTGCTTGTTCTCTTCACTTCATTGAATAAAAAAAATTCTTGTTACTTGAACGTTGGCAGCATAGATTCCTTTAGTTCATTGGTTGTTGGTCACAACGGCGAACGTAATGAGATCTGATATGAATCTCATATGAAAGTATATTAGCTGTAGCAGTGACCTTGTATATACGCGATGTAGGCCTAGATTTGAAACCTAGACATTATGAACAACGAAGAGAAAAAATGGATCATTTAACAATAACAGTATATAAGGAATTGTTATAAATAAATAATTTAGGCTTTCGCTTTAAGAATGGTTGTAATAATTTTTAAAGAAATACTGTTATTATGAACCTGTCCACACATTCCACAGTACATAACACAACACCTACGCTTCTAAAAATGTTCGTCGGACGGTCTAATGTATTACGAAATATTGTGAAACTATTTTTTTTAAATACTGTTGTAAACTCTTTGGCCCATTTGTTAAGATTTCGGTCTTTGGATCTTCATATACCAGCCTTTCTAATGTTCTGGAGAATTATACTCCAGGTCTTACCTTAGAAGAATAGAGTTAAGTGCCAACAGCATTGTAGTGAAGTGCAGATAGAATTTCCTTTCTAATCAGAAGCTCAGAGGGAATCAAAATAGACTTTTTCACGATTTATGACTTCCACATAAATTGCACTATCACACCTTTTCCTTAATAAATTTAATTTAAAATATGACAGACTTCCGTGCTCTACTCTAACTAAAACACATTTTAAAAAGGTATGAATATAAATAACAATGTAGAGGAAATGAGCTCTTTAACTATGTCTCATTCAACAAGAGAACATATACTTTCTCTGAAAAGCTGTAAAATTTCCGTTGCAAATAGTCTTACAAAGTAATCCATAGTTTCTCTATTGTGCGGAAATATCACAATCTGTATGAAATAAAGAGTTCCTTAACCACGGACTTTGTAGTCAAATATTATCCTGAAAGGTATAACACGAGGAGAAAAACTTGTAGTATTATGTATGCCTTTTTGTTTACTGTATCTCTCTTATATATTTTTTGTCTCCTTTATTATCTATGCAAAAAAGTATAAATAAATATTATAACAAGAAAATTAAAATAAAATTTTAGTGTCTATTGTGATTGTTGCTGTTAATCTGCGACACAGTAAGATTAATTTTGATGGAACTGTCACTAGCTTATAGCTTAACATGCTAAACATTACAGCTTTTTATTATTTTATTTTTATATAAAATGTTAATATGTTTGTACTCAAACATGAAGACTAAATTTATAAACAACTTCCAATTTCAAATTAAGAGCAATTTTTGAAAATGCACTTTGATTCTATTTACTAGTTGATTTATAATAAGGTATGCTTTTATTATTTTTGTTCATTATTATCTTTAATACACTATTTTTTCATAACTTTCATGACACAGGAAAGTGAAACTGCTGCGGTTTATTTTTGCCTTCTGCTCGAATACTTTAAAAGGTTATATAATGTTAAGGTTGCGGTAGTCTTATCAATTTAAAGATTAGTGATTATACTATCACTTACTTCATCATCAGTGCCTCGTTGGTTATGTAAGAGTGAGTATCTCGGAAGTAAATTGCCTTCTGTCTCAATAAGGCGCGTACTAATGAGATTGTTTGGTTTGGTAGTGATGTTGATTCTTTTCCATTTCACTTCTTATCTTTTGTAAAACTAATTTAATTTATTTTAACAATAATAATATAAAAATGTGTTATTATTTTGCATTTGTTTTGATGTATGTAAACAAATGCATCAACTTCCACATTCTATTACGGTACATGATCTCTAAAAATATCTTTTGTATTAAATTAAGAAAACACATGCTACCAGGCGGTCCGTCCAAATAACTAAAGTTTCTTATAAACATCTAATTGTTTATATTAAGGTTAACGTACTTATACTAAAATTGTTTTCACGGTTATTGTAATAGATAATATCATGTAGCGATTAAATTTAGTGTGATCTGTTCAAAGCAAAATATCGGTCGAAACGAACGTAGGATCGGTTTAGATATAATTGTTAATAATTGTTAACTATTATTAATATTACTGTATTTTTATTCGATGAGGCAATGTGGCGAGAGAGATATTCACTTTATGGTAAGTGATACACTTAACCATAAAAACAAGGCACTGGTTAAGATGGTTTACAACGCACCATATTACGTTCGTCTTCTAGAGACGTAAGGTGTTAGGTTACGTTTCCCAAGTAATTTCACTAATTTGCAACGCCCTTCAAACTGGAATACAGTAAAAATTAAATACTATACTATGTTTAATTTACAGTTTTCATGCTATTAAGTTCCCTTTTTTATCGGAAACTGATCGGACGAGAAAGACGGTATGATGTATTACTAATAACAATACTATAAGATGTCAGGTTTTGTTACAATGTAATTATGATACTTACCCAGCATCACCTTGAGGTCGTCGCCAGTAATAAAGATGTCTTATTATCAGTAATTTTATTAACTACAGCGTTCGTTAATAGAAACACAACACAACTTACGTAGACGGTCTCTGGCAATAGAAACCTATCACTCGTAAAAAGTATATCCATATGCAAATTTTCTAAAACATTTTCAAATAAATCAACTCTTACAACAAATCAAGATATTTTTAGCTAGTTTATTAAATTTAAAAATTACTACATACTTTTACTTCTTTCAACGTAAACGATGAGGCAACATCATGCAGTTTCAATGTTGATGAATTTAAAAATCATTGTCTATTACCAACTCGAATAGATCTGTATGACAAGTTTTTTATCTACTCTATTAGTCATAAATGTTTGAAAAAGTTTGTCGTGTAAGAACTAGTTATAAAATCAAACGGATTTAGTCGGAAAAAGTAAACGGTTGATTGTAATAAACATCTTTGTTTAGTTGTTTTGAATAGATAAAGTATTGTGTTTAATGCATCATTGTCGCAAGCTTCGCAGAGTTCATAAATAACATTTAAAATATTTATTTACAAAAACTGTTTACTTTCTTAACCTACATTAGAAATAGTGTGATACTGATTAGTATAGTGACGAGTATACTCACTAGTGTATTGATTAGTACACTGATCAGTATACTGACTAGTATACTCACTGGTATACTGACTAGTATACTGACCTCACATGTTTACCATTTTTTTTACAGGTTGCGAGCATATTCTTAATACCCGTAGCTATTCAAAATTTTAACTATTCAAAGATTACTAACTACTTACTATAATTGAGAAAGTGGTAGATTATAAGTCCAACAGTGGGCATTTGTAATGACAATAGTGATGATGAAATGTTTTTGAGTAATCTTATAAATTACCCTTTCTATGCTTTTATGTGCAGTTTGAGACTAGTTATAGTCAGTAGATAGTTTAATGCTTATTGTTTATTTATTTTATTACGGTCCAAAATTACCTTAATTGTTACTCACAAATTTATTCAGTAATAAAACTACATTTTCTTATTCAAAAGTAGACCATTGGTTTTGTGGTCTTTCTTTCAGAGAAAGTCTTAACCAAATCATTACTATGTATATCATACAGCAAAAAATTTTTTTCAATTTAAGTATAGTGTATATGTTCATATGAATTAAGTAAATAACTATAATTTCAATATTATAAATAGACACTCAATTCTATCAGCAGTATGTAAATTATAATCATCGTTACATACTTTTGGTTTTAACTGTGTTTGTTTTATAACTTTAAACGTTAAAAATGTTTATCTTCGTTAATCATCATTAGTCCTCTTGCACTAGTTTTATGATGATACGTTTCGTGGTACAGCATCACTTCGAGCTCTCTGAAAATACTTGAGCAGCGAACTTAACTATAAACTTATTCTGACACGTTAAAACTGCAAAGCACTAACTTTCATGAAGTGAAGGCAGATTGCACAAGTTACGTCAAAACTATTTTAGTATTATAAATATTTTACACTACTCTGCGTATCTTCCCAGTGGTATTACTATCGCTACAGGTTATATTTTAGTTAATTTTCTTCAAGTATATTTGTTGAATATGGTGATAGTTATTGGTACTAGGTCTCTCTAGCCGCAGACCGTCTAGATAAATACCACCGCAGTTCCTATTGCAAACGACAAACAGTACTATGCAGACATTACTGGTGCTGTTTGCTTGTGAAGTTACTGGGGTAATGAGACTTTTTTTTTAAGCATTACCCTTCATGATGTGGGTGAAGACTTTGATTCTCTATTATTCTTTGTACTTTTATCTCTTCCCTACAATTCCTATCTCGCTTTCATGCTTGATATTATCTTTTTTGAGGTACACTTAACAATTTGTGTATCAAAGCGTCGAGCGCAATATGGTTCTGTGTACACCATCTAAACAGCGTTACTTTGTTATGGGCAGGGGTATTATTTACAATCAGGTGAACGTCTTATTAGTCTCGTCGCCTTCTCAAAAAATAAAAAAGTAGTTTCAAATACACTGCTTCATATTTATCACTTAATTAAATCTTTTGTTTGTCAAGAAAGTTTTACAGGGGTTCTACTTAAGAATATGTTTTTTCTAGGAACTATACCACAAAGAAGGTTATGATAAATTAAAATTAAAAAGATGAAAAGGCTGGTTTTCATATCTTTCAAAAAAAAAACATTAGAATTTAAAGAAAAAGGAAAAAAGCTTTGGTTTGTAGTTTCTGTTAAAAAGTTTTTTCTTTGTTAATTTTGTTTATATTGTATATATTATATTATTAACAAAAATTTGTGTTCGTTACGTCATAAATTTCAATACTCACGACACCTTGAACAAGGAACAGAAAGTTTTCTCTACAATTGTTTAGTGTTACAAATAGCTGTAGTGCTTACTAAGTTTAGTGACAAAGATCATCTATCTCCATTTCTAGTAAAGATGTTTGCAAAATTCATATATAATAAATGTAGCGTAAGCCGTTACTTCAGTTTTATAAGTCATTTCCAAAAATGTATCGAGAAAGGTATGAAGAGGTTACGTGTTCAGACTGTGAGTCAAAGAAATTCCTGAAAAGATGTATTACAGTGACAGTGATATTTAGTTTGAACATGTCAATGACTAACATTTCTTACTGAGTTAGTACTGGATATATTTATTATCTTGAAGCAAAAACAAAAATGTGAGTAGAAATTTAATATTGATGAATCTTTTTCACGGAGTATGCAATGATACTATCCTCTTTAATAATACCGTCTTCTTAGGAAAGTGAAGGGTTATGTGGAGAGTTTTACTCAGAAAAAACTAATAGAGGATAATGTTAAGGTTTTGGATTTTTCGTGCGATGACTAGTGGTAAGTCTCTGTTGCTAGAAACTGTATAGCTAGGTACCAATGCAGCCCCTACCTCTACCGCCAAATAGTACTTTGCGAAAATTACTGAGATTCGATTTGAATAATGTTGTATACTAGTAAAATCATTGGCATAACGAGACTTAATACCTTACCTATATCTCAAGGTGACGACTTCAAGTCAAAATCAAGTCAGAACTTTGTTAATTTATACTATACCACATTGCGCTTGTTGTAATGAGACATAAGATAAGGCACTATTCACTGGTTCATTCATTCTATTATCTTAGCACTATTTGGTATGAAATTTAAAGTTTTTGTTCACTACTCCTTACATATATGAAACCAGCAGTAAGTGTATTTTACCACCAGTAAGTGTATTTTAATATAAAATTATTTATTTTCAAACTTAAAACTGTTTTCTTTCAAAATTTATGTACTAATATATAAATAAACAAATTACACATACATTGTTTTAGTTCTGATTCACCAAAAGGAGCTTATGAATTAAATACTGCCTAGTTATATGTATCTTTCCAAAGAAATATTTTTTTATTAAATCCGAACTCAGTATTAAAATTAAAGCTGTTTTAATATAGATTTCTTTAGTACAAATATATTAACAATAAAACTTTTTTTTATATATTGTAAATCCATCATGTTTATCTGGTGTTGAAATATCTTGGTAATAGTAAACGTCGGCCTAAATGTGGTATATTCATATAAAAATTTTTGTTTTCGTCAAATATATATAAAAGTTGTATTAAAATACAACAATTTTGCAAAAGAGATTGTTGTTAAATAGGAAAAGTTTATTTCTTTAGAACAAGGTTAAGTTTTGGGCCTTTATATCATCGAGTAGATTATTCTTAGTCATTCAAAGTTTTAATTAAAATTTCCAGTTCAGTTTAACTTTAAAATTGTTAAATACGTAAACATTTCAATGTTTATAAGTTATTAAAATCATCTTGGTTGTTTACTATACATATACTGACAATGTTTTTGGTTATTTGCATAGTGAGACTATATTTTTATTTCCTTTAGCAAGCTGTATATTAAGTTCAATATATTACTTTTCGTGCGCCGCTTTCTTGTATAATCGCGCCATTTGTTCAAATAAAATAAATCTTTATACAGAATCTATATTCGTTTCCTTTTTCGTTTCATTTAAAACTTAAGCTTGAAAATCTATAAATAAAAAACATTTGTTTTTAACCAATATTAATTACGAGGTGCTCAATCAGAACTTTTAAAATTTTATTGATTTGATAGTTTATACCGATATTTACTAGATTCGCTGGTTTCTGTATACGTTTTTTTTTGTTTAATAATATTGACGAACACTAAAGCAAGTGTATTAGAATATATTTATGTGTGTAACAATACACTTTGTATGCGTTCATAAAACGTACAACTTCACATATTGCATTCTTTATTACTTTACGACATTTCATACAAAGCGGTACGGCGGAGCGTTATGAAACCTTAACGCGGCTTTATAACAAAAGTGTGTTCTGAATATATTAGGGATAATAGTTTAATGAACATACATTGTTTATACCAAACATCGGAGAGGATTTGGTAATAGATCTAGACTTTTATTATCTATGTATTTTGAAACCTGAACAGCGCGGATGCATCATCAACGTTTATATACAAAATAGAATTTAAATCCTCAAGCAGTGTAGTTTCTAAGCAGCTTAAGTTAGCTTAGTGATTCTTAGTTTTTCCGATACCATGTTGGTTTGGATAGACCTAAGTTTTGTTGTAAAGAGGCTACATCTTTTACATTGTAAATAAGTCACCTTAGAAGCATCTGATGTATTTCGATAACCTATGAAAGCATATATTCAGCTTGAATATTCTTCCCCATTTTCAATCTCATTGTCAATTAACAATATAAAGAATAGAGGCAGAGGATAATAGAAAAATAAATATTAATTATTACCACCTACATTAGTTAAGCTACTTTATGTAGAACCATCATTACATAGTTGATTAAAATTTTGTAGTTATCTGCTAGTGAAACTTTCAGTATTTTCCCCTCTCTCTCAATTTATGTTAATGTATATTTTGAAGGTGCTACAATAAGTAAATTAAAACTTCAGTATATAACACGCACATTTCGCAAATGAAATCGTTCCCTGACCAGGTGGTAAGTTTTCAGCTACTCTGATTTTCATCAGTGTGTTGTATATTACATATCAACATTGATATTGATTTACGAGCATACATACATACTTTTATTAATGTATATTTACTAATTTATACTCTGTAACTCATTATTCGTTTGTTTACATGTATTTGTACTCCTATTGCACTAATTCCCTAATATTAATTACTCAGTAATTTCACTAGTTACAACTCGTTGAACCGGAAGACATTTATGTTCGCGCAGTATTGTTTGCCGGTTGCAATAAGAATACAAATACATGTAAATAATGTATCTATCTATTTATTATTGATAAAGTTCAAACAAAAACTGTATAAGACAATTTATATCTTCAGTGGCGACAGCTTGCATGCTTAAATTTACGCTAGTTCAAGTAACTTACGGTTTCTTAGCACGCCTGTGATTTATAGCCGCGATGGTGCAACTTAACGAAGGAACGTAAATTGTAAAGTATAAAGAAACAGTGAGAAGTTGCCGTCATTATTTTTCATGTAGGATGTGAGTAGAATCACTTACTCCTAAAAATCGTTACGAAATCTTTCTAAGACCAGAAAACATGTATCTTTTTTATTTGTATACATATTTACTGTTTTAGATATCGTGATATCCTAGTGGTTTGAACGCCGGCGTTCCACTCTGTAGGTACTGGGTTTGAATCAATATATTTTTCAATTTACGTGCAGTTAGTATAACACGAACTGATATCACATGGTCTGACGGTGAAGGAAAACATCATGAGGAAATCTACATATATATGTGATGACCATCCGCGGTCGGACTTGTGTGTGAAATGGAGAAGGCAATGACAACTATTATAACTGACAAGAAAGTCGTCGTGTATTTCACTACATGATGGCCACGACTCTCACTCATGAGGAAATACGAATTAGAAGAATTTACTGCTTCCTAAATAAAAAAATAAAATTGTTTAAGTAGTGTCTAATCAAAATTGTTTTTCATGATCAAGGTTTTTAAATTATCATATGATTAGTATTTTACTATTACATGGCTCTGCAATATTTTGAATTCCGATTAATAGTCCCTATATAATACTATGTAAAATATAGGAAATCAGTAAAGATTTTAACGCAAATTGATGTACAACGTATCTAATCTAAAAACATGAAAATTCAGTTATTTTTATTACATAGATCTTTAAAGGTATCTTAGTCATATTTATTGGACACTTTATTCATTGAGCATTTAGTAGTTGATATTGGTGTTATCAAAGAATATACAGATCATGTATTAGATAAAGTATAGGTAAAACTTGCAGTAAAATTACAGGATCATCTGCTAAAAGAATATTTTAAATCAGAGAACCCCTTCTTACTATCGTTGAATATAGAAAAGACGGTATATAACAAACGTAGTTGTCAGGAATTAGGTACCAAATGACCACAGAAGTTGCTGCTAGAATCAAATTCTAGTCTCACGCCTCAGAAGAAAGTCTCAGAGCAACTTTTAAACGTAATTTATTTAAATTCTGACTGTTACTAAAAGTATATACGTTTTATCGATAGTTTGCTATATTAAGGTCTGAAGGTCATTGCATCTTTGTTGTTAATAATATAGTATTCAGGCTTTATAAAGTGCTTTATTTCGATAAAGTTCTAAGTAGCCCTTGTTACAGATAGGTAGAATAATTATTCTTTTTTTGTTTTTTATGATATAACTTTTTACTTTTTTCCAAGTATGTAACCAATTTTAGGAAGTTTATTATACTTTACTTTAATATATTGTTTAGAGAAACTTTAATAGGTGTAACTATTTCAATTTGTTCCTGTTTAATATTGACGGGATTGCGGCTACGGCCGTATATTTTTGTACATTTGCTTATCCGAAGTCAAAACACACGCAACGGGGGAAGTTACAGACGCTTGCTCTATACAGTTCCGTGTACCGTGCTTCTATTAACCGAATTCATTATAAGTAAAATGGGAACCGTTGAAACCTCACCTCCCCGACCACCGCCTTTGAAAAGTTCCTCCAAACCAAAAATGTCACTTCATATCCCTCTTACTTCAAACGTTGCCTTCGAAGGTCCAAAAAATATTTCGTCAGTTTTATACGGCAATCCAAAGTACTTTCCACGCAAGGTGTCTCATCACCATGAGAATCCATTTTTCCATTTATATCAAACTAAAGCCTCCGAGTTCATGTTCAAGCAGTTCGAAGAATTAAAAGATTACACCATGGACAAAGCCAAGAATAGTTTAAGTGTTGGCGAAAAGTTTGCTTTTTGGTTCTATAATAAGTTGAAGTGGCTCTCTAAGAAGTGGTTCACGCATTTATTTCTCTTAATATGTTTACTGGCATACAGTATTATTGGAGGCGTTGTCTTCACTACTTTAGAAGGTAAGTAATTCAGAAATTTATTATATAGCACTGTTTAAAGGAACGCATGAAACGGGATATGCGTCTTTTATATCGTAAGTTCGTTGAGTAAAAGTAAGCTGCTACCGGCTAAATATCTTCTATTTTTTTTTTCTTTTCTCTTTATTCCTCGGACTATAGTCGGAGATCTTATTTGCTTATTATATCCTTATTTGTTTTTATAATTGTTATCAAATAAAAGCAAAAGCAGATAAATGTACAAGTTACTTGCTAATTATTTTTATTTCTTTTACCAGCATCATATGTAATCTTTTTCGTGAATTTTAAAAGTACTTCTTTATTACGTGGCATTATTATTTCGCTTAGATTTTCTTTACTTATCTTCTTGTCCATTCTTATCTCTATATCTGTCCTATCCCTTGAATACTTTAGACAATCTATAAGGTGTATAATATTTTCTTCAACGTTAGGATCACAAGCACAAGACGGTACGTCTTTGCCTTTAAATTATATATAATATATTAGCCAAAGCCCCCAATATCTTCTAATTATCATTAAGTGCAGCTAAGTTACTTTTTAAAGGTTATTGTTGTGGGAGAATAGTAAAAAAAAATTTAAATCGTCATCCCCGCTTAAGTACTAAGAATAAAAAAAATACTTCCGTTATTTCCGTTACCGACTGTGTAACGAGGTTTTTACGCGCGTCCCTAAAATGTTACGCGCTTTATAAAATATCGCAGAAACGTTTTTATTACGACTGACCACAAAGGACTGTAAACGAAACGCGAAGGAAAGAAAATTTCTTTCTTTTTGGCCTTCGTAGCATTATCTAATGGTGTCTAAATAAACTGGTCGCAATGACCATTGTTTGTTTATCGTAAATTTTTAATGACGCCATAGGAAATTCAAAACTGCTATGTTTTGTTGTGGTATCAAATGAGTAACACTCTTATCTAGTTTATAGCGATTAAAAGTAAGAAGTATTTAGGGTAGTAATGGTTACGTTGATTACGTTGTAAATTTAACAAAAGTAGATATGAATTAAATAAAAATTGTACTAAAAACGTCTCAGGCACATTAAAAAGTACGTTACTGGTATATTATGAACACGAAAAATATTTTTACTTTAAATAAATACAAATACTTACATAAATAAGTGTTGATATATATTAATGTTAAATTACCGATGATATTAGAGTATATAGTAAATTATATGTTTATATTACTGTATGATGGTTTATATACTGATATTAACAAACTATAACAAAATGGAAAAATATTTTGTAATTTTCATATTGATATTTTATAAATATGTGTTTATATGTAAAATATAGTATGTTATATATACTAATGGAAATGTTTAGACGATATCCGTCTTAGTGGCGAAGGTCTCTGCTGCGTGAGACCATCTAGGTAGGTACCGCCGCCTATTACAGTCGGCAAACAACACTGTGCAAACTTTATTGTGTTCCGGTTTCAAAGGTGCTGTAAGCTTTTTAATTATTGAGGTAACGAGACTTACACACCACCACACACACAACACCTTACGTCTTAAGCCAAGGAGCGCAATGCGGCGCTGTATATACCAACCAGCGCCACGTTGTTATGGGCATACGTATCACTTATCATCGGGTGAACGCTTTGCTCGTCTCATCGCCTAGTAGAATAAAAAACCTATGCTGATGATAATGATATAATAAATTAGATTATAAATTTAATAAGTATAAATCTTTTTACTACGATTTCTCCAATATACCCAAATTCGTTATATGCGATACTGTTTCATTATAATAAGATTAAAGTATGGTACAACGGCGCGATTAAATCGGATATTCGTATGATTAAGGATTAATTATTTTTTTAATGAAGCTGCGGATCAGTTTCACATGAAATGTTTATATTTATCAATAGACTTTTTAAAAGTTTTTATTTATTTAGTTTTTTAGACGTTTTAGTCTCTATTACCTGATTGCATAAAAGAAACTAATGCTTTAACAAAATGACTCCGTAACGGTAGTAACTTTTAAATATGAAGAACTACATGGATATTATTTGAGGATAAAATGAAGTACAGGATGAGGAGATGCATAAACTGAAATAAAAAATCTATAGCTCTTCCGGTTAAGGAGATATGAAAGGCTAAATTTAACACTGTGGAATAAAGAAAAACCTGAAAAGAAAAATTTCATTGAGTATAGAACCCATTATCTTTGTGTCCAAAGCATGAAAATTAGCTTATAAATAACTCTAGCACATTCGAGTCTAATAAGATAAAAGGAACTCGGATAATAAGACCACGCATGCGTTTTGTTTCCAGCTCGTTTATTTACTTAGCTAACGTTTTATTCAGCAAACATTTCTGTCTATTGTACTATACAAAAGTTTATATTGCCTAATAGCAAAATCATTTAAGCTATTAAATTTTCGGGTAGAAAAATATTTAAAAATTAGTAATGTTAAGTATGTTGTAGGCGTGAAAGAAATAATTGGATAGTCAAAAAGAAATGTGCTTTTTATCAACAGAAACTTAAACGTCTGTAAGACATATTTTTTAAAATTTTCAGAAGAAAGATTTCTCCCGCTATACAGTAGTGTATAAATATTATTATGTTCCAGAAGGAGGCAGTAGCTAGTGAAATTACTGGAGTAACTAGATATAATTTCTTATGTCTCAAAGTAACGGTAAAGGTATCTGTGTATTAACTCTCGCCACATTGTTAAGAACTTACATCTGGTATTCGTGAATAAAAATATCTTTTTTAAACTTCAGAGTAAAAATATGCTATTATTAAGCATTTTAAGTATAACACTTAGAGCTTCATCAATTTTAACGATACATTTCGCGCTGAGACCTCTCTAACACTTAAGCTTTCTAAGCTATCAGTTTTTATCGGTTTGTTCAATTTAAGTGCGCCTCTGCATTCACTTTGAAAGTTTTTCACTGTCTCAGTAAAAACGGTTTAATGAAGAGGAAAATGTGATTTACTCATAAAGTTCAAAACCTTTTAGAAACGCTATTTCATTAAATGAACCTTTTTCATTAATTATTTTTTTCTTCTAATGAAACTTTATCACAAACGTCTAGAGTTAGTGTAACATAATTAATCACTTTTCTGATCACAGATTTCTTATGCTATTAAAGTATTTTATTCAGAAAATTTTCGATTATTTTTGAAGGTTCTTTCTTAGATTTTTCGTGAAAAAGTATTAAATAAATCTAGAAAAGGCATCAGTCAGTATTCGTGTTCAAATCGCAGCGGTAACATTCTTTTATATACATATATGTATGCCTCTATATAATTTATTTAGTATAACATAGTTACATAAAGCGTTTGTTACTAGTTATTTGAATGCCGTGCTTTGTTTCATTTAATAAAGAAAAAAAATTCAATAATATACGTTAATGACAAAAAATGTATATAAGTATATAGAAAATATATACAACGTCCTCAAAACCAGGACACAGTATTTCTTGTCAGAAGAAATAATAACGGTGTTGTACTTACGTGGTCTACTTCAGACTACAGAGATATACCATCAGAACATTTTAGTCTTTTCTTCTTCTTCATCATTTTACCATTAGATTCTTCAACTGACAGCATTTACGCTTACCTTGACTTATATGAAACCCCTTTGTTATAATTATCCTCAAAACAATATTTTTCTCAAGACAAATAATCGATTTTTTAAAGAGGAAACTGTAATGGAAACAGAAAAAGAGATTCTCTTAGTTTTGAACTAAAAACATAATGAAACAAATTACCTGTGGGTAAATAAAGTTCTGATTATATTATTACACCGTTTGCGAGCACAATTTAATCCGGCAGCGATTCAACTTTGCGGTAAATTGCAAATTTACAGTCCCCCGTCTCCGGAAATACATTTCAGAATCCTTCAATCATGATAATCAGCTAGACTTATTTTATATAAAAAAAAATATATTAAGACTCTAGTAATAAATAACTGGTAGTATATATAGATGATTACTTCTATCGTTAAACAATTAACTACAGAACAGTAAGGATGGAAGTAACTAATAGATAGGAGAGACGCCCTTAAGAGTAGAGACTGTGATGTAGGGAAACCACCCAAAAGGAGGAAAGATGGTATCTACCGTCAAACTGGTGGAGGATAGATGCAGATGGCTAGGGATCGATTGGCATGAAGAAATGAAAAGAAAGCTTATGTCCAAAAGTATAGTAAGGATAATATAAATATGGGTAGATAGAATTTAGTTATTGAAAGTGTTGACTCCGGATCATAAATTCATCTTTGTTATGAGTAGTAACTACATTCGGGTCGTACCTATATTATGTTTGTATGTATAAATATGGACATAAGTTTTTTTTAATATACAAAGTTGAAGTGATTTTAACTAACTCAACATCAATGTACTGCATTCATTCAACACCTTTAAAGATAACATTTTCTTTTTTTAAATAGTAAGTAAAACAAATATCTCCAATTATCATAAATATTCACGTATTATATAGATGATGATTAGGTAAACAGAAATTTAGCACAACACTGTCTTACTTAGTTTTAGACCCTACATGGTCATTATGTTACTATTTTAAAAGATTATACCATCCTGAAAATGTGGTAATAAATAAAAAGCTTTAAGCAATAAAGATCTATTTCATAAGATTCGTTAAACAAAAAAAATCTAAAGTTGAATCCAGCTTTGTCTGTAAATAATTTATAGTGTGTGTAAAATCTCTTATTATTTTAATTTCAATGTTTACCTCCATAAATAATTGAAGCTAGGTTAGATATCATGGTTCTATCTGTGTTTTCGGTTAAAGAAAAGATAGTAAAAGAAACTTATTGCCAAAACAACATCTCTCAAGAATACACCAGCTAATTTTGCATTAGGCCAGCGTGGTTGTTTATATCCTTATGGGATACTTAAAGGGTTATGTCTCCATGCATGCGAAAACAAATAGACAATAACATCATAAATTATGATTATTCAATGTCCAAAATTCTAATATTTTATGCACTATGAATATATTCCACGGTGTCCATACGGGAGCAATAAAATCAACGTCGTATTGTTACACTACTGTTATTATGTTATGGTCAATAAAGCGGTATCTGAACATCGTAAAACGTCCATAACTCCGCTATTGCTTCGCCATAACTCATTTTAGGACATACTGTTAACTTGTAATAAATCACAGCATATGAATAATATGTACTCATTGAATTGACAAAATGATTCAGCGGTCTATTTCTAAGTATTTATAGAAAAAGATAATCCTTACAAATCCAAACAAACAAAAATCCAAGCGGAACGGGCCTTGAAAACCTAATTTTTTGAAAGATAATTCATAGATCCCATTGATTCAACAGCTAATTCCTTTGTTTACAACACGCAGGTCCTTAATTCGATTCTGGGGCCACATGTCAACCCTGCTTAACTAGTTAACGTTATCAAATTGTGAATCTCGAGTTAAACAACACTGTCTTCCGGTTAGCAATGTATAAGAAACAAACGTTTCAGATCAAAAACGCTTTACTATTTCTCCTTTTTTATCTTCTGACATAACTCAAGACTTTAATAGTTGTTTGCTATATACTAATTTAAAATTTTGTTATTACTTATTTTTAATTATCTGTATTTCTAATCTCCTTTAAATATAATGAACAGCTTATTATAAATGGTAATGGTAGTTAATACATTTTTGTATTACTTGAATCACTAATAAAGTAATGATGACTAAAATATACGTAAAACTATGTAGATTAGTAGTTTCCAACCTCTAGGGCGCACCTCCCTAAGAGGGATGCGAGACTTTTGTAAAGAGGGCATGCAGCTGTTTCCAAATAATAATTTTTGAATACAAATCAAAAAAGTCAAACAAATGTTAAAGCTGAATCGGCAAAATAGGTACACGTAATCCACAATCCTCGCTGTGAATTTTTTCTGTACAAATGCTAAAAAGTCCATCCATACTGTTGCTGGAACGAAAACTAAAATTATATACTCTTCTTTTGTATTTTTGTAAGATTTGGTTTTATTACATTTAAAATTATTATTCCTTAAAATAAATTATTTATTATTTTATATATATTTTTACATGATGATGATGATATTAATTTAACCAGTTTGAGAAAGGCAAAGGAATTTAGTCCATACAGCCAGGTCATGCTCTTGGTAATAATAGGAGTGTATTTTTACATAATATAGTATATTATTTTGTAACCCATTAAATAAATTATAATGTCTGTTGAGTTATTATGAAATTATATTGTTATAAAATCAAAGACGTGCCACAATTTTTTTTAAAGACAAGCACAGGTACAAAAAGGTTGGAAGCCACTGATGTAGATAGATAAACTTTTTATTAGTAACATTATGATACTGTGATTCAACTTAACTAAACTTATAATCCACTCATACTTATCTGCGCAATGGCGGCCTTATCGCTATAAGCGATTTCTTCCTGGCAACACAGAAGGACAGGAAGATAAAAAATAAACAGCAGAGTAACACCAAAAGGTAATAAATAAATAAACGAGAGTAAAAATTGCTTGTAATAAATATATAATTACACAAAAGAAGCGATTATTTAAATAGAAAACAAATGTAAGCAATACATAAAAAACACAATATATTATACATACTTACAGTATATATAATTTTAATTATAAACATATTTAATCAAGGAGAACAGTTACATTAACTGGCAACTTTATTCAAAAGATGGCTGTATTATTAAAGTGTTTCTATAGTTCACTTTATTACCTTCAAATTCAGGATCACATTAATCTGAAACTTACTAAATTCTAGTAATATGCCGGTATAAAACCAAAAGAATATAGACAGTGCTACAAAAAGTTGTTATTCCAATTGCCCTTGTAACATATTCTGATTAATTTTAGGAAGTGTAAAGAGGAGTCAATATCTAGATAATATATTAAGTCAAACGTCCGACCGCTTCTTAGAAAAACGAAGTCAAATAAACATAAAAGATTTATTGGTTGTTGTTCGCATTACGCACGGATGGAACTGGATCTTGTACGTCTACGCCTGTCTAAACTATTATAGAAGTATCGTTCTTAGAAATGGGTGGATGGGTGACCTTACGCTACTACATATTTTTATACAGCTGTACTCTGTAAAGATTATTTTTTGAACACTGCGAACTGAACTCAGAAACTGATAAAGTTAGAATGTTTATTTAACTAACAAAAATGGGTAGGAGTTAAATCAAATTAACAAATTACATCACATTCTCAGTTAACTGAAATTTAATTTTGTTTGCGGTTTTTGGTTTACGCTGCACACATTTATATAAACCGGAAATATTTGCACAGACTATATAAATGCACCTGTAATATATATTAACTTTTATCACGGAATGTAACGATTTGCATATCAATTTCACGAGTACCAGATCTGCTAAAGATCTATATAAATAAATATTCTGTCGGTGAACAGTAATCAGTGAATGTACTACTTTGACTCAGTTGTCGTATTGATATTACTGGCGAAGCGAGAGATACCACTATACTCAAGGTGATTTTTTTTGTACCACTAAGGCGACCAACAGTCATACGGCCTGCCTGATGGTAAGCAGTTACCGTAGCCTATAGAAGGCTGCACTATCAGAGGCACCACAGGCGCTGACCCTGGAAGTACCTTATCACGCCCGTTTGGAAAGGATCCATTCCGTAGTTCCTTGGAAAGACCTCTGCAGGGGTTTCATTGCATAATGTGATGGTTCTTTGAAACCGGTTTCTCTTTGAAATCTGATGCTGATTTGATATGGTGCTATATAAACATGCTTCCTGGTAATCCTATTTCATTTAACGCATTGCAATAGTAAAAAAAATATATCCTTGCAACTTATTACCAAGAAGTTTGTAATAAATACATTTTTCAATACTACATCATCATTATCATTACTATATAATGAATTGATATTACATGACACGGTCTTAGTTGGTAACTATTAAAATCTTATTTCTTGTCTCAATCAATCAACAGATTAAATGAAAGAGATTGAAAAATATATTGCTTTTCCTTCTTCCTTCATAAAGAAGATATTTTCTATTTTTAGAACTCGATTTTATACCTAAGAGGTACATAATGAATTATGATTATTTCTAAATAAAACTCCTTTCATTAATAGTTATCTTTAATTTAAAAATGAAGATTCAAATTTGCTGTATAAAAGACTTAATGTTTTGTCTGATAGCGACAACGTAATGTAGTATTAATCTTAACTAGGGCTTTACCACTTACAATCAAGTGAACGGATTACTAGTCTGTTCGTTTTATAAAATAAAAAATATGTTAAAATTTGTATCGGTTGCCGTTCAACGAAGGCCGAATACTTACGTTCCAGTTTCATTTGTATAAACCTCGTACTGTTTTATAGATGCGGGGAATCAAAATGTAAATACTGTAAATTTAACACCGCCGATATAAATTTATTATCCCGATCATTTTCCTGTTATTCTTAGAATTTTGCTTTTGATACCCTGTGTTTAATAACGCCATGTACAATATAATCTGATCTAGATTTCTTGAGTATGAACCAATGTGTTAATGAAGCTGTTGAAATAATTGACAAATCGAGAACAATTATGTGGTATAGTGTATGTCTTCCTAACTAACGCCTCTTTGTTATGTTGGTTTACTCATCATCATTGAGTGTCCTCTTCAAAATGAAGTTCTACGGTGAGTCGGAGAAAACTATGTCGATCCCGAGTTTTTTTTTTTTTTTTACGTATTTTTAGGTTAATGGTTGCCCACTAACCCACCTGGTGGTAAGTGAAGATGTGGTGTATGATGGT
>DWLS01001542.1:0-21293 GCA_018246255.1 Pachliopta kotzebuea | reverse complement strand
CTCAAGATCTTATGGTTAGTTCAGATTTATTGTCTTTTCCTTTTTTGGCCTTAATTATGTATTTAATTTTATGATTATAAATTTTTCAGAGCCAGTTTTACAATTGTTTTAATATACCATTGCAAGAAAGAATATTGGAATTGTCAAGGATTATAGATCTTGCCAACCCGAACAAAGATTTACATGCATTATTTCCTCAACTCGTAAATAACATATTTGCTTCACCTTTAAATAATGGCTGGGGTCTAAATACAATAACATTTGATGAAAACAGAAACTTATTTGAAAGTTTGATGGCATTTCTGGACCCACAAGGTCCAATGTTTCAACTTTGTTATAAATTACTATCCGATCCTCAGTTAAAGTATAATCTTCCACTGAATATTTTACCAGTAAGTTTTTATTTTTAAATTAATTTTGGTTTTCGCCCTAACATTACAAGATTTACATAAAATATTACTTTTTTTACCCTTTTCCAGCTAGATCTGCAAATTGTATTAGAAAGAGGCCGTTGTCCACAGTTTTATGCTGATTTATTAACAGTGGACAGCCAGTCATTAAAATTAAATGTAGTTGGTTTATCACTGAGTATCCTTTTCACTAATTAAATTGTTACATTATAAAGATGCTAAATTAAAAACCAATAGACATTAAGTATTAAGAAATATTAATCTCTTTATTATTAGTACTTAAAAGTAATATTATGATTTATATTTGTATTGGAGTTAAACAACTATTAATATTATATAGCCTAGTCTATAGGTCTATTTCATATTAGGTGATTTTTGTTTTTGGTACACAGCAATTCAATAAGTTCCTTAACTTTCTAATCAGATCCTTTTGACTATTACATATTTCATTTTGCTCTGCATTTAATTAATAATAGTTACAATAAGAGCTCTTGGGAAAATTGGAATAGTGTTTATTTTGCTCTTGCATGTGATTACTTGACACATTTTTTGCCTTCGGATGCAAATGTACCAGTACTGCCACATATACCACAGTATACAGGAAAGGTACCTATGGTAGCTCCACTGCAGACCGTAAACAGGTGAGTGTTTTATGTAACTGTTATGTTAAGTAAAACAAAACCAAACATTACTGGTTCTTTTAAATTCAAGCTATTCCTAGTAAAACTAAAGTGGGAGTGCCAATGTCTCAAAATATATTGTATTACCCATTTCAATGATTTTATTTTCTAACAAGATGATGTAAAAGGGTATATTAATATTCATAACAATTGTGTTATTAATTTATTTTGGTCAAATATTGAAATAAATCATTAAAATGATAATGATAATAATTTGTTAACAGTTTTTATTATTATTGCACTTAAATTTTTTTAAATAAATGTATTTATTGACAAAACATGTTTCTATTCTCTTGGTCTAGTCTAATCAACCTTTTATAATTTGTGTGTCTTTACAAATTTTTTATATAGCGCATTTGTCTACTATCTGTATAGACATATCATATGACAACATATGATGATATTCAAAAAATCTTAAATTACTTACAGACCTCTTTGCCAACCTTCATTATTATTAATACCTGATTTATCAGGTATTAGTAATCAGCATTCATCAGCACAGGCACAGTCAAGAAATGAAGTGTGGCGTTCTGAAACTGTTTTGCAAGTGTTTATTGATATTTGGATGAGCATTGAACAAATTTGTGCGGGAAATATAGATGTATGTAATTTCAATATAATAAACATTGGAATTAGTTTTTGTAATGGAAGTTCATCTGGTTTTTATATATTCACATCCACTGTTATTTCATTTTTGTATTGTTTGTTTAATTTTTGAACACATTGCTAGATATTATTGTCAATTGTTTGATAATTGTTTAATGTTTATTCAAAATATTTCCAGAATTACCAAAACTACCCAGTAATGTCTTCTAGTCCAGAAAGAGTGAGAACAGTTCGTGTTCTTGTTAAGCACATCCATGCATATTCTGCGAATTACCTGTCAGACCCTGTACCTAGATCATCTGCACTTCGGAAGTTCGCTCGTCAAATAACATGTGCTAGAGCGTACCACTATGTCAAGCATTTGGTAACCACATGGCCATTAGACTCATCATTTAGGTTAGTCATGGAGTTATGGTTGAGTGTAATTCAACCTTGGAGATATACCAATAATACAATAAGTGAAGAAGACAGGTATTATATTTTTTACATTTGTATAATTCCATTTTTTTCATCTGACTTAGTAATAACACTGTTTCAAAGATTTTTCAGAGCACAATATATTTCAGAAGAAAATGACACAAATGTCATAGATTCAAGTTTTATTCAGTTCATAGCAGAAAACTTTCCAACATATACATGCATATTTCAATTGGTATTAGAGAGATTTATGAGACTAGATTTAAGCACATATAAAAATGCTGTGATGTTATTACGGTTAGGGAAGGTAAATAAATTTTTTGTGAAAAAATGAAATTACTAGCATGCAATGATTAAATATCATATGTAGGAAAGTGACAAGCACAATATATTTAATTTATATCATCTTATTTAGTGTAACATTGTTATATGGTATCACTTAACATTGCTAAATATTCTGTTTGCCTCATCTCTTTAACAAAGGCTTCCCACAAAGGTATTCTTTATTCATTTAATGTGCTTACCACTGACACTACTTTTTGATATCACATTAAGTGAAAATAAGAAATTATTACATGTTGTTTTGTATCCAATATTTCACCAGGTATTCTCACAACAGCATCTTATTCCCATTCTGTGGAATTTAGAGAGAGCCATTATGGATAACTCTTCAGGATTACAACAAAGCCTTGAAAATAGTTACACTAATCACTCAACTGAGGATGGGTAAGTTGAAACTATGTTAGGTATATTTGTTTTATGTACAAAAAGCTAACATACTTTGACTCCCATGTATTGATATGGCGGTATATTTATTATATGTGATTGTTGGCTAACTTGTTCTTAGAAATGAGCCAGGGTCCTTCCAGGGCATAGAGGTAAATATAAAATTCATGTGCTTTGGATGATGAAACTAATCCAAAATTGTCCTTTGGCAAAATTGTCAAATGTCTCAATATTAATACAGAGAAAAAATTATGTAATTGTTGAAAACTAACCTCTATTTTCAGCTACACATATAATGGTATTGCTTTGAGTAAATGGGTTGCAATCGCTAAGCAAGCCATATCGGAGCTGAATGTGTTAAGTAATTTTGAATATTGTCCAATTTGGTCTGAAAATAGAAAAGGTTATGTTATGGAATTTGTAAAGAAGATTTATTCAGCCAAATTAATATCAGAGATTAATGTCACAGAGTTTGAAAAGAAACTAAATGAAAAAGATTTAGGTAAGAAATTACTTAGAATAAATTTTATTGGCCAAGTATATAGTTAAAAGTGAAAACTTCATGCTTCCAACTTTTTCAATCAATATTAAAAAGTTATGAAGTTAAGAGAATATATAAATATGTGCTGTGATGGTTTTACTTATGCTACTAAAAAAAAATGTTTTTGATGTTTTGGTGAATTTAACATGTTACAAAATAATGTAAGGTGTACCAGTTGAAGGTTGTAACCAAAAAACATCTAGGTGATATTCTAGGGCTCTAAACATTAATGTTATTGCATACACCATTATTACTATTATTATAGTATATATCAAAAAATACACAGTTTAAATGACAGTGTAGCTAATATAATTACTAAAATAACAAGATAACATTTTGTGACTCAAAGTAACCAGTAGAATGTGGAGCAGTCAATGTAGCATTTACTGTCATATATCAAAATAAAAAACTACGTCGCGAATGAACATTTCAGGTTTTTGGTCGAAGATGAAACATTGTTTGCTAATTGGGAACAAAGATGAAGATGAATTACTATTTGAAGAAATAAAGAAAGCTCCCACGTATCTTAATAACAGTGTTAAATATTTTTGTAAAGTTTTCGGGGTGAGTTTATTTCATTTTATGTGATTCCATAAATATCTTCGTAAATTTATATAAGTGTATTTTTATTTTCAGTTAAATGAGGGCATGTTTCCTATGATCGCATCAGATATTTCCGATGTGTCTCAAGGGAGCTCATTCTTGGCAAACTCGTCCAACATTGCACTTTCTGTAACAAATAAGGTAGTAACAATTTGAGTAATTCAATTTTTATATGCAACAAAAATATTTTTTTTATATTCTCTGATGATGTTAGCGCTGACTCGTCTTTTGTGACGTATACAGCTAATCTGATACTGGGCACGCGGACCACGGGGCCCACGGCCTAAAAAATAATTCCTCATATTATGATTTCAGTTGAGAAGGAAAACCACGTCCATCCAATACATGGGTGATCCAGACCTAATGCCGATAGCTAGCTACGAAAATACGATATTAGTAAGAATGTTTTATCAAATAGCATCCAGATTAAACGAAATAGTACGTATTTTTATTAATATTATTAAGTTAAATCTCTATATACATAAAATGAATTCTTACATTTTGGGTAACTAGAAAACATTCAAGTCAAATCTTTGCTTACAGAGAGTTTCCAACATTGTGAAGTTGTCCTTTTAGAGATATATATAAATTTTGTTATTACATTGCATATATTTATAAAGAATCTTTATTTTAGTATGGCCACGAGTTTGTGGCATTGTGGAACCGAAATGACTTTTGGGGTTATATGTCACGTGAAATATTGCAGAAACCTTGCACAATTCAAACTTACGTTAAGGAAATTACAAATCATAATAGTATAATTAGCCAGAACCTTCCGGCACGACTGTCTTTACGTCGCCTTGGCTCCAACGTTTTTATTATATGGGTTAGTATAGGATATATCGTATTCAGATTATTTTCGAGCAGTACTGTTTTTTACGTTATACTTATCTTTTTTATATGGTCTTTCTACATTTTATTTAAGTCGTGTTGGAAAATGTTGAATAATATAAACAATCAATAAACATAATCAATATTTATCAAGATGTTTAATTTTTTAATAAATAGGTAATTTATACATGTTACGAAGTTGAGTGATTTCGCAGAGAAATATTCTCGATAAATGCGTTCGTGCTTGTTGAATTAAATTTGTACCAATAGTAAAAACAACAATCATCACCGACCACGAACGAGTACCACATATAAAACTTTTTTGAGGTTCAACAATAGTTTAAGAAATTAAGACGTCAACAATTAAATGAAGAAATTTGAGAAGCCTTTTTTAAGTAAAATTAAACAAAACATAAAATGTTTACAATATATTAGCAATATTTCTTAAGAGTGAGTTTAGGTACAATATTCATAGAAGCAAGTTCCTGGAAGAGCAGTTTACAAGCATATGGCATTTCGACGGTGGAGACGGCGGCTGAGGAACGGCACGCGTGGCACCAAGCGCGGCACGCCAGTCGTCCACATGCGCCGCATATGTCTGCGCTGAATGCGTCCGAGGCCAGCATAAGCCGCTCCATTAGTAACATGCTGTAAGGGCAAAACATCATAAAATGAAATATTTTATTTTGTAGTAATTATTATAAACGGATCACTTAATGTTCCCACCATAGTCCAGACCTACCTAATCTCTCCAAAGTCAAGACCATTTATCCACCACATTGACCAAGTCTAGATTGACGAGTGATGTTTTTATTAAAAAGTTTAGATTTTTCTATAACGTGTGCCTTTACTGGGAGATCAAGCTCAGTGTGCATCAAACACTCCGAGGGCGATTTAATAACTAATAAATAGAATTGTCAAAGATTAATATAGGCAACGGTATTTTAAATTTGTAAAATAATCATACCTGGCACCGTATCCGATCAAACAATCGCGCTCCATTTCACCAAGTCGCAACCCGCCATCTCGGGAGCGACCTTCCGTTGGCTGTCGAGTCAGAACAGCGCGGGGGCCACGAGCTCGAGCGTGCATTTTATCTTGTACCATGTGCTTTAATTTTTGATAGTACACCTTAAACAATATAAACAATTTAAAAAAGATACTTTTATTAAAATAATGTGGTTGTTGTCTGTGGCGGGTGATCGTTTAGGCAGGTACTATGGTAACGTGTACCTTTGCTGACAAACAGAGTTTGCAAACATTACTGTTTCAATTTTGAAAACGTATATATACGTATAACGAGACTTAATTTCTCATGTCTCAAGGCGACGTCCATAATATAGTGCAGTGTATTAGCGCTTCATTGTTAAAGACAAGAACATTATTTTCCTTCAGGTAAACGTCCAAGTGCTAGGTTCAATAAAAAAAAACAGTAGCAACTAAAATAAATTCATTGCAATTCATCAGTATAATAATATATATTTTTATAGACTAGTAGTACATACCGGTCCTGAGTAAATGTAAGCTTCCAATGGTTCACCTGTAAGCCCTGAGTAAAAGATATCCTTTCCATGATAATTGTAGCCATGTTTTTCCAATTCCTTGCAGACATCTTTAACTTTGGAGCCTCCAAACGCTGTACCTATATATTATTTAATATTATGCAATGATATATAAATTTTATAAAATAACCTTTTTCAAAACAGTTAAACTTATATGAAAATCTGATTAGATTTTAAATGAATGCATCCACTGTTAAACATGGGTCACCCTTTATGTTCTCCATATTAAATGGTACTGCGATGTCTGCTTTCAACAGTTTCTTGTGACCTTCACTGGATCCCCGGTACTCGGGGTCCTTACTTACCGACCTCTGTTGATTCTTTCAAACGAGTAAAGTATATTTACCATAATGGAATTTGCCTTCCATTAACCCAGCTTTTCCTGCTAGCAATTCGATGGTTTTCCCTACAGTCATTCTAGATGGGAACCCATGAGGGTTCATAATCATATCAGGACATATTCCTCTATCATTAAATGGCATATCTTCCTGTTGAACTATTAAACCAGTTACACCTTTTTGACCATGCCTTGAACTAAATTTATCACCAATTTCTGGAACACGGGTTTGTCGAAGTAGAATTTTAATTAGAAATGCATCCTCGGCATTGGCAGAAACCATAACTTTCTCTATATATGACTCCACAGCTCCTTTGTATGATATTGGAACATCCTTATATTCAATTTGTTGTGGTTGTCCCTGACCAATTGGATTAATAGTTGCTGGAGGCATCTGTTTGTTTATGAGGACCTGTCTATTCTCAACCATTTCTCCTGGTGCAGCAATTCCATCAGAGTCAAGAATATCGTGAGCTTTAATAATTTTTCCAGTGGCAGCCTCTCTTGAGGGACCTAATATTCTGTCAGAGGTTTGATTACTATACCTTTTCATAATTGTTTTTGCACTTTTATATACAAGACAACGTCCATAACCTCGATCAATAGAGGCTCTATTGAGAATTAAAGCATCTTCAATGTCGTAACCACTGTAACTCATTACAGCCACAGTTGCATTCTGGCCAGCTGGTAATTTATCGAAATTTGTCAACTCTATTGTTTTTGTTTTAACCATGGGACATTGCGGATATACCAAATTGTACATTAATGTGTCAATCCTATTTTTTTGGTTGTATCCAATGGTACCTGTTGATAATGTAGTTTATGTTATAATAAACTACAAGCAACAAACTAGAGGACATATTGCATTAAAATTATACAATTCTATGAAATGAGTTGAATGTGATAGTATACAATAAATGCGTATATAATGAATTTAATCACTTCACGGGAAATAACATTTTTATTCTCAATATTGATTTTACCAATTGATAGAGTCAATATAAATAAGGCAAATATTATTTGATTATTGTGATTAAACTTACCCATCGCCTGTTTACCCATGGCACATTGGTAAGTATTTCTTGGACTCTGATTATGATGTGGATATGGAACTAAACCAGCACAAACTCCCAATATTGTAAATGGCTCTATTTCAAGATGAGTGGTTACATAAGGATCAATTTCTATTTCAATTGTTGCAATGTGGCTATCATTTTCTTCATTGACATCCAAATATTCAATTAGACCGTCACTTAAAAAGTCCTGGAACTTTCTTAAACCTCTGTTTAGTTCATTGATGTGTACTTCTTGTACCAATGGGTAACCTTTTTCGACAATTATATACGGACGACATAATCTACCCCCATCACTGCATATGTAAACAGTTCTTTGGTTATGATTTGGGTAAATGGAAACAAAAGATGATATAAGTCCACGTCTTCTGAACATTCTAAATATCTTAATCAGTTTTTTATATTGTCTGGTTACACCCAAAATGTTTCCTAAAAATTGGTTTCAAATGTTATTTGAAAAGAAATTTAAAAATAAACAAGTCCCTTAAATTCAACCTTTACCATTAAGAAAAACCATATATACAGCAGGATGGTTAATTTCCTCGCCTCCTAATAATCTTACGTCTTCCACACCAGCATTACAAGCCAATCTTGCAATTGGTTCTTCAGAACATTCAGTAGTAATATGAGTCATTAAAGCAAGATTTTTTACTAAACCACATCCTTCGCCCTCAGGAGTATCGGAAGGACACAGCATGCCCCATTGCGAAGGCTGTAACGACCGCGGCCCTGATACTTTTCTAGTTTTCTCAAATTGTGAATTTACTCTGGTCATCATGCCTAAAGCCGATATGTAGCTTAATCGACTAAGAACTTGTGTTACACCATGTCTTTCCATCTTAAATCTTTTTATAGTCCAATTACCCTGAAATAATCATTATGTCAATTTAAATGTTGACTTTACTAATTGCAAAAACGAAATAAAAAAAAATAAGAAACTAACCGAAGAAATAGCTGTAAACAAACCATTGGCTATTAAGTCTGGTCTCATATGTTTGACCACATCAAAAGGTGCAGCCTTTACCTTCGGTATAATCTTATCTGCTATAGACTTCAATTCCCAATTAAACCTTTTGAATAGATCTTCAAACATCAAAGCCAGTAATGAACCTGCCAATTCAAGTCTTTTGTTCCCATAATAATCAGGATCATCTATAGCTGCTTTATTTGTTTCAGCTTCTATAACTCTTTTTACCATTATAGCTAAATATATAGCTTTTACATAGAAATTATAGTTATCAACTGTAACATGTGCAAGTATAGTAGTTGCTAAAAGATCTCTGGCTTCATCTATTGGGGAGCGGGTCTTTACATTTGCGGTCTGAAACCTATAAATTAATTTAAATTTTGGTACAACAATTTACTTAATAATGTTTATTATTTTCTTATAATAATAAACAAATCAAATAGACGTGCAGAACGTTTAGCTGATAGTAAATGATACATTGCCCCTAAAAACATGGTGGTCGTTAAGATGGCATACACAGCACCGCATTGCACTCGTCACCAGGAGACATAAGGTATTAAGTTTCGTCACCACAATATTTCATTAGTTACAACACTCTTCAAACGTGAATATAGTAATATTTGCACACTACTGTTTCGCAGTAGAAATAGGGAGTTGCGGTGCACATACCTAGATGATCTCCCGCAACAGAGATCTACCATTGGTAACATTTTTTTTAATAACAAATTGTCAAGGTAAAACTAGGTAAAAAAACTGCTTTGAATCTTTGTCAGAACTACTTCAATAAACATACTGTTTAATTACTAAGCTAAATCTTTAAAATCCAATGTCAAGATAAATTAAAAGTAGAATCTAAAGTCACAATTTTCACCTAACCTTTTTACTTTTAATTTACTACCTATGAATGCAAGGGCCTGATTTTGAGTAAAGATCTTTAGATTATGGCAATCCATAATGCATGGTGCCATCTTCTTAGCAACCAAATCATCTGAGCCCACAAGTAGCATAATTTCTTGGTCACTGCAAATACCCATAGCTTTGAATATTACAGCTATTGGGATATCCTGGAACGGACATAAAATAACTTTAAGTTCCCCTACTTGTAAACAATAGGTGATTTTGAAGATCTCTTATTATTAATAAAGCCTTACATATATTAAATCTATTTCAACAAAGAAGACAGTATGTTTATTATAAACATGAATCTTTGCCAACATTTTATGTTTTGCTTTTATTACTATGCATTTTTTTTTTCACAATATGGCTAATTGCTTTTTAATATATTAAAATAAAAAGTATATATTCTTCATAATTGTTACCACATACATCAGACAATGCATTGTGTCTCATAACATATTTTCCATTTTTTACAATAACATTAGTTCTTGTTTTCTTTTCATGAGTTGAACTTGTGACTTGACATTGAATAGCACCTTTGAATTCATCAACAATCATTCTATTTCTTGATAACTGCTCTTGAATTAAAATTACTTTTTCTTGACCTGTAATAATGATATGGCCTATTAAATACATTTTTTTACTGCTTTTTCAATGAAGTGACTCAGCCAGCAGCACCCTCCTGACTGGTTATCAACTTTACATTGTAAGTTTGTGGTCATAACAGCATTGTGTAGTTACAACTGTGAATGTATTAAAATGAAAAGAGAGAGAAATTTATACATGCAATTATATTTATACTCACTTAATCTATATTTGCCTTAATATAAGAAACAAGGAGTTTTCTGTTGCCTTTACACTCCTAAACTGAAAGATTATTATGACCATGATTGAGTTAGGAATATAAGGTACAAATTCATGGCAAAAAATGTCTATATTACAAAATAAATGTTATCATATAACGTCAGGACTTTTTAATTTGCTAAAATATTGCTATAAGAAATATGAATAGAAATAAACACTCATACATAATGAAAACAAATTTAAGAATTTTAATATAAAATACCTCTAATAATGAAGTAACCGCCTGGATCATGTGGACATTCATTGAGTAAGGCTAACTCAAAGTCAGATTTATTGGTCAACACACAATTAGAAGATCTTAACATCAACGGCATTCTGTAAAAGTAATGTTTGTTTTGACACATCACAAATTGTTGTCCCAATATAATGCAATAGTTGTCAATGTTTTAGTCTAATATCTTCAAGAAAATCTTACAAAGTTAAAAGGTTAGTAACAATACAGATTAATTTATGTGCGTTATTATGAAGAAAATTTTATTACTATCAAAATATGAGGTACATGAAATTTACAAACAGTTTCTGGTTTTTCAGACAAACCCTTTAAAAATGTAAATTTTTAATACCTTCCAATAAGTTGTTTATTTTTTATAACTCTCTGATTTCCTCTTATGTACTCTATATCAACTGTTATTGGGGCAGAATATGTCATATCTCTTAAGCGACATTCATGAGGTGTTGTTGGTTTTGTCATATTAAAACCTTCTTCCAAATCTGGTGTTCCAACATAAGCATTTAAATATTTTATATAGAACATAGGGTCAGCATCACAAAACACTTTCTCATTTGCTTGTACAATCTTTTTTATTTCAACATTTATAAAATAATTGAAAGAGTCAATATGCTGCTTTACTAAACCCTTCACTTGTAAGAATGAGGGAACAAGCTTCCATTTGTCCTGAAAATTAAATTATTATAATATATATATAAAAACGTTTGTATAAATTACACATAAGCGAGTTCGGGAAGTTTCGCCTTGTAGGAACCTGTGCAGGTAGGTGCAACCACACCACATATTTGTTGTAGCATAGTTCAATTTAATTTTAAAATATATTATAGATATTGAATATACCTAACCTCTAAAGTTTTAATGGGTTCCCGGAAACCTTTAGCAGAGTCCCATTCGCTGATTTTTTTATTTATTTCTGCCATGGTTTTTAATACAATAAAGTAATAAAAACAGAACTTCCAAAGAAACTGTAGTTTTATTTACTCCTAGATTGATTATTAATGAAATTTTTAAAAAAGAATTATGTACTTTTTTCTATAAGACAAACAATTATAGTATGTTGCTGTAGTATAATGCGCGTGTAGTATATTAACGTATACTAACTAAATCAGTTTAATTGTACTGTATAACCTTTGAAGATTTTTAATTTTCGTTTTTTTTTGAGAAAGGCAAATATTCTTAGTTCATCAATCAAGTTAAATTTTATTCTTAAAAATTAAAATTGATGTAGTTTTTTATTTATTTAATAATAATTGTCTGAGCTGTACATAATGATTGAGTAATTGTACATTTATCTCATGTAATAATAAAAATTTTATTCACTTGTTATAACAACATTAAACTCAACATATAGCAGACAAAACATATTGCAATACATCGATTTTAGTTTTACTGTTAAAAATACTATTATTCATTTAAATTTATGTCATTCCGCTTTGGTTTAAAATGTAATATGCTATGTCAAAATATGTTTTCTCTTTATATAGTATCTGTCCCATAGATGTTAAAGTCATGACAGATTTTTACTATGATATGGTTGTATCTGTACGTGACATAAAATTTTCTCTCCGGTTCATTTTTTTAAATAATTAACAATTGAAGTACCAATAAATTTAAGGTTCATATGAAAGGAACATTAAAAATATGTTCTTAATATTATGCCGAATATAAAATTAAATACATCAAAATGGTATATGAGTCGGTTCCTCGAACAGTACGAATTATTTTATTGGGGGAACCAGGGGTTGGAAAAACGTCTTTAATTCTATCTTTGGTAACTGAAGAATTTACAGAACATGTCCCTCCAAAAGCTGAGGAGATTACAATACCCGCAGACGTAACCCCTGAGCAGGTGCCTACGAACATTATTGATGTGTGTTGTAAGTTCATAACATAATAATAAAGCCATAGTTCTGAGTTTGTAATATTTTTTAAATAATTTCATTTGCTTAATCGATGTCCTTTTTTCTTTTAGTGGCTGAACAATCTTCAGAACAAGTTGCAGAAGAAATAGAAAAAGCTCATGTAATATGCATAGTATTCTCAGTTGATAAACAGGAAACGCTTAATAAAATAGCATCTTACTGGCTTCCTTTCGTTAGAGACAACTGCCCAGATGATTTTAGGAAACCAGTAATTTTAGTGGGAAATAAAATTGACCTCATAGATTATTCGGTTATAGATGTAAGTTCGTCTATATCTCTATCTTATATTTCAGATTTACAGTACAAATATTAACATTTTAATAAAGATAAATTAAAATGCAAAAGTCTTCATAGATACTCAAAATTTTTGCAATAATTGTACCTATATGTATTTTTTAAAATAAGATTATCTTGGGTTTTTTAAATATTGCCTTCACAATTTTTGTTAAAAATTGTAGTTCAATGAATCTATAAATGATCATTTTTTCTAAGACTAATATAGTGTAAATGAGAAGTATAACTTACCTCTAAAACTGTGTTGAGAAACCAGTAAATGTGGAAATAATGTATCATCAGTTTATTTGTTGGACAGTTAACATTTGTTAAAGAAAATATAAATTAATTGTCACTAGTCCACAATATATACACATGAATTACCAACTATTAAAGTACATTTATTCAACTTTTTAGAATATTTGGGATGTTGCGGAAGAGTATCCTGAAGTAGACAGATGTATAGAATGTTCTGCAAAAACATTAACAAATGTTTCAGAAATGTTTTATAATGCACAAAAGGCAGTATTACATCCCACTGGACCTATTTACTCAATTGAAGAGCAGGAGGTAGTTTATTTAGTAAACACAAAAGCATATTTAAAATGTTATTAACATGTTCTATGCCAATGTGTTCAGTGCTGACCGACAACTAACTGTCAGTATAGGCCAATGAAATATCGTAGATGTATTAAAATGTTGCCTATTTTTTTATTTATTAAATTCATATATCTAATGTCAAAATACATGATTACATTATCATAATAAAATTTTAGTATTACTATTTTTTAATCAATAAACTTTTTTGTTGTTTTTATTCTAAGTCCTTTAAGTTTTCTAAAAATCATTTGGTGTAACTGGAGGGCCATGCAGGTCAATAAATATTGGATTTAGTTTGATAGCATTGACCTACGGACAGTAATAGTAGATTGAAAACACCTCTAAAAGGCAGTCACCTAGGACGGATGTGGCCCTAATAGAAAGTCTAGATGTCGACCAGTACTGACCAACATGGCTTGAATAGGAAAACGCTTTTTTCTTACTGGCAGCCAATATGTTAATATTTTGCAGAAAGTTACAATTAGAGACAATTTCATTTTAAGATTTCTTTTTTAATTTATAGTATTTTTTAGTTAACTGAAAGATGTAAAAAAGCTCTATCAAGAATATTCAAAATATGTGACTTGGATGGTGATGGTTTACTTGATGATTATGAAATTACAATATTTCAAAAAAAATGCTTTGACTCTCCTCTACAATTACAGGTAAATATAATTTTTCTATATTTGCATTGGTTACATTTATCCTCTAAACATAACTATAAATTGTAAAATTGTTATTTTAAAATTGTGAAATTGTAATTCCAAAGTTTTTACTGTAAGTACAAATTGATTTTTGTTTCAGGTTTTGGATGAAGTAAAATCAGTAATTGCACAGAATATTGCTGGTGGAATAGAAAATGAATGCATAAGTATGAAAGGATTTATTTTTTTGCATTGTCTCTTCATACAAAGAGGGAGAAATGAAACAACTTGGACAGTTCTGCGAAAGTTTGGTTATGATGAGAGTTTAGAATTAACTCACAACTATTTGTATGCAAAGTAAGTTTTCTTGAAAACTCTTTATTTCTTTACAACATGTTTTGTTGCTTCTTTTATCTTTAAATATATTAATTACTTTGTATTATAAAATGATAATAGTAAATCAAAATCCTTATAATTTATATTCTCATCATCAGTGAATAAAGTCACTGCTGGGTTTAGGCTCTCTCCAAAGATCTCCTCTCCGGTCGGTCCTGTACTGTCTGCATCCAGAGGTTTCTTGAAACCTTTACTAGATTTTCGGTCCTCCTTGTGTGGGACCTACTAGCAAATTATTTTTAATATATTTTATTGTTACACGGTGGCCACCCTAGGATCTTCAATGGCAATGTGACAAGCCAGTGACCATAGTTGTGTTATGGATCTCCTCAAATTTTAAATAAATTTACAAAATGAAAAATCCATTAAACATTTTCACTTTTTTAAACCTCTCTAAATATTTTAATATCAGTGTTTCTTATTCTTCCATTTTGTTTTGATGATTAACCAATATTGGAGCATATGTTACCTCAGAGACAACATGAAAGAGGGTAATGTGTTAATATTAAAATTATGTACAAGTTAATGCAATTTTCATATATTTTTTAATACAGCATTAAGGTGCCAGTTGGTTGTACCACAGAATTATCATACAAGGGGCAACAGTTTTTAACCCAGTTATTTGAAAAATATGACAGAGACAAGGATGGTATGCTTAATCCTACAGAGCTTAAAAATGTTTTCTCATGCTGTCCATCTGTACCTTGGCACAATCTACGATATACAGTTCCCACTAATGACAAGGTAAGTAATTAACATGTCACTCTCACATATCAGGTTTATATTCTGTAATGTTTAATAATATGCTGAAATATAATGAGGTCTTTTATTTCATGATGGTGTTGGGCTATTTAAATCTCTTTGATTAACCATTCTCTTGTAAATTTATTGCCTCAAAATCAGTTCTGCTTGACTCGGGTGATTCACACATGCTAGCTGAAATATTTTAGTTGAGCATGCTTCATAATGCAATGTGATGTTAAATTCAAGTGTAAGCCTATAGCTGATGAAAAAATTACTGTTAAAATTGTAACATAAAATAATTTATTTTAGGGATTTTTAACATTACAAGGATGGATGTGTCGCTGGACTCTCATGACCTTAATAGACTTACAAAACACAAGTGCTTATTTGGCTTACCTCGGCTTTAATTTCCTTGAAAATGAGTCACAAAAAGCTGCTATTCATAGTAAGTATTGGCTTAAGCCTCTTTTATATCTGATTAGTTAAAAATAACTCCATGGAATCCTTATTTAAACGACAATGTCTGTCCATCTGTCCTTCATCAATTTTCAATCTCGAGAACTACAAGGGGTAGGAGGCTGAAATTAGGCATGCAGACAGATCTCACTTAGATAAGATCAGGGCCGTTAGAATTTTGTTAGTATGTGGTCGGGTTGTACTATAAAAAAAATTGCCTATTTGTTATCTGCAGGAGATTCCCAGCTTTAATTTTAGGGCTTCAATATGTGTTAGCCTGTTGTAAATTTTTAAAAATTTACAATCAGAAACAGTTTATTATCATTAGTTGTAATTATATAATTATAATGTTGCTTGTTTTCTTTACTCTGATAGTAACTCGGGAGAAGAAAGTAGACATTGCCAAGAAGCAGTCAAGCCGTAATGTATATCAATGTCATGTGATTGGTCCACGATCTTGCGGAAAGACTTCTATTTGTAGAAGTTTCTTAGGAATAGCTCATAAGGTAAGAAAATAAAAACCAATATGGTAACAGTTTTGCTATTATTTACAAAAAATCAGTAGTTGAATTAAATATTTAATTGTAATAAGACTAGAAAATGCAATGAAGTGCAGAAAAAATTTGTGGTGACAATATAGTATAGATTGTGGTGCATTGTTTATTATTTACCGCCACCTTATGGACAGGCGTATCGCGCTTTATATTATATTCTCTTATCATATGTTTACTGTACGTCTTGTAATGAGGGGGACAACCCAACAGCTTTTCTTTGTCGTCGTATTCGAGGTGCACGCCGATTTCGAACATACCAAGGGCGTCCAGTAGTTGCCTTGATTATGACGACCATTCCTCAGATTTAAGTCTTCTGTATTTCTCGCACCTTTTTTTAAATGCGGATCGCTTAATCGATGTTCTTAATGCTGATGAGGTAGTCGTCTACAGTGTTTTTACAAATAGCTTCCATGTTTTCGGAATATTATTCTTTGAAGTTTCCATCGTTCATGCTTATTTCAAAAATGGCAGTGGTTGGTGAACAGAAAGCGTGGAATACTAATGATTCTATGCTATATTGTTTCGGTGGTTGATCATCACGTCTATTACTTACTAATTATTACCTTATAGCGTGAGCGAGAAAATTTGTAAAAAATACTGATTATCTTAAATAATTAGCAATCGAATCACCATCTTCCTGTAAAAATATAATCAATGAAATATTTATATATCATCCAACACATGCATTATTTTACGCAGAAAATAAAACTACATGTGAACGAGCGCGGTGACGGTTACAGTACAGAGAACTGTTGCATAAACACCGTACAAGTTTATGGCCAGGAGAAGTATTTGATATTGAAAGAAATACCTATAAGTCGCGTGTCGGACCCGCTGCAGCCGCACGAAGTCAACTGTGATGTGGCGTGCCTGGTATACGACGTCACCGCTAGCAGGTCCTTTGAATATATAGCTCGAATATACATCGTAAGTTCCTTATTTCTAGTGTGATCTTTAAAATTAATAGCAGAAAACCTTAATATTGCAGCTATCACTCAATATTGCCGGCAATCTCACCGATCTTGGACAACTTAGGAGTATAAAAGCTCTTTGTGTTTCCTTACCCAAAATTCGGCAGTGACTACGATGTTTTAGTAGTGATAAATTTACTGGTCGTAAGTCGATGTTACCAAAGACACTGGATATTTCTGCCGTCAACTAAAAGTACCTAAATTTTACTACGTGCCCGTTTGAAAGGTAGTAAAAATACGCGATCTAATCTTCTCGTCTAATCGTGTACCAATTTTAACTAGCACCACATTGTAAGAGGCAGGTGTCTGACCTTTAATCAGGTGAACGTTCTGCTCTCCTCATTGAGTAAAAAAAAAACACAATTTAAACATTAAATTAATATTTAATCATGTACTATAAAATACAATTTTAATATAACGATTGATTTATTTGAAACTTCTTTTCAGAAATATTTCGCCGAGAGTCATATACCTGTGTTAATAGTGGGAACGAAGGGCGAAGCCATGGTCGCGCGCCAGGAGTACATATTGCAGCCGGATGTGTTCTGTAACAAGTATCAAATACTTCCGCCGCAGCTGTTTAACATCAAAGAGAATAAACATGATGTTTTTGTAAAACTTGCCACAATGGCTGCATTTCCGTAAGTATGGTTCAGAATGAAACAGAATACTTCAATGTAAATAAGTTCTTAGCATATTTTATGAAAAGATATTTGAACTGTTTCTATACGCAGTAGCAGTTATGCGCAGTAGCTGGTGCGTATTCTTATTAAAAAGCAGATATCTGGTTCATTTTCGGGGCCATATATTGTGAAATTCGTATGGTGTCAGTTTTAATGGGTACCATCTGGCTAGGTAACAACTGCTTATATAGGAACCAACAAAATTTTAAAAATACTCTTTTTAATATATGAGCCGTTTATTTTGAAAGTGATTTAACTCCATTTATCTTCAAAGCTAGACATTTAAGGGTTTGCGTTCCAATGAATTTAAAAATGTATAGGATATTAATGCGTCATACTCTCCGAGTGTATCTAAGGATTTTAAATTTATGGTTTCTATTAAAATAGTACCAATTATTAAGTGTTAATTCTTAAGTAATTAAATGTGCCTATTTTTAAGAATTTATTTAGGCCACATCCAGATCAACAACCAATTTCATTATAAAATTTGAAGGTGCCCATGTCCATTCAACATCAATTAAGAAGCTGAAAATAAAAGAATACAATATGAATTTATTTTACATATCTTTTGACCTCGGAACGCGCTTCCCCCTCCCGACACTGATGATTTAAATCGGAGTCGGCCCGATGCACTGAACTATTTCACCCCGTACACCGCGTACATCCGCAACACCCGTATCCCAAGGCGGTCCTCACCGCCCATAGTCCGCGACCCGTTTTTCGTACTCCGAGTATGGAATTAGGTTAAAGTACAGTTTATATATATAAGTATCTATTGTATCATCTCCCCCCTTCTCTTCCCACCTCTTCCTCCCTCCCCAAATCTTCTTTCCTAGGAAGATAGATCATAAGGAAAGAAGATTTGGGGAGGGAGGAAGAAGGGGGAAATACATATATATATTTCAGCTCGCGGAGTCCGAATCCGCGAGCTCAGAGTGCGATGAAGCTTTCGCGGCCATGATAGTGGCCGAAAGCATCAACATTATCCATAAAAAAGGCATATGTTTAAAACACTTCGGAAACATAATTTATATTCCTTCTTGTCTCATTTCTATTAAAATAAATTATTACATTTCCAACATTAATCTTGGGAAATAAACAGTAATTACTTTTTTTAATGACATTTCTATCACGACAAAATCTCTATCATTTGGTAAAAACGAAATTCTTGATATTAAAAATTTGTGATCGATGATTTCCACATTATTTTCCAAAGTTCGAACTTTGGAAAATAGTTCGTATAATTTTACCTCAGTATAGATACTTTAATGTTTCTATTTTGCGAGTACAAATGTCATTGTAAGCTATAATGTCTTTCACCTGTAAATTTTTTAACGTTTTAGGATGTATGAAACAATTTCTTGACAAGCTCTGGATGCAATAGTTTCAACCCAAACGTACATTTAAACATTATCATTATGAAAATTGTTAATACTCAAATTTAAAACATATTTACGTTTGTAATATGCTACTGTGGTAGTCTATTTGAGTTTGGTAATGCTTTTTGCAAGTCGAAAGAGAAAGAAAATCAATAATCTAAATCGCATGATACTTGCTCTTGATCTTCTTTTAGTGAATTCCTAGCCGAATTTGTTAGTCTTAATTGGAGACCGTGTTCTTGCGTATCAAAATTTAAGTAGAAATGGAATTAGACCACTTTCAAAATAAACTCATATTTTAATACATATATAACATTTTAAAAATAGGACCTGTAGGAGCTAGAATATGTTTTAATGATATTTTTTTTACCATTCGCTTAAGTAACTTTTAAAAAAACTGTGTTGTACAAACAATGCAGTTTTTTTGGTTTGTCATCTCCTGTCAACTTTCTATTGAGTGTATTTGTTTCCATGAGTGATTTTTTTCTATACTCTATAATTAATTTGGTTCATTTTTTGAAATTATTAAATTTCTCAAAGGTATCGTTACCATGACATAAAATCGTCAAAAAAAAAATTTACTGTAAAATCTTAGTGTGCAAGGTGCTACAGCGAAGCAAGAAGAAAATATATTCTTCTAGTGAGATTATACAGCCCGCGTAGTTTCTTGCGCCCTCTCTTCTCAGCTCTGAGGCTTTTCTTTGAGAATGGTTGGTAGATTTTAGACGTTCAATAAGTGAACTATTGTTTCTTTAGTGAATAAAAAGTTTGACTTTCATCTTTAGAAGTAGAGGCATGTGTGTATATGTCAAACTCCAGTTATATTTTTCTATTTATAATGTGCCTATTTATGTATGTGTTGAACTATTATTAATATTCGATTTATTTGATAATACTATTTAAATTATTTTGGTCAGTCAATTTCAAGCTGCTTGGATTTTGTTCAGCAAACACAGGTTAGTTAAAACCTATTCCTTAGTAATTTTCCTATTCATTTTTGTACAACAATACACATGTTATTTACTATATAAAAGTAATAAATTATTTTCCCCAGACATCTGAAGCATTTCGCGAGCTTGGCGGGAGAAAATTCATCATGGTGGAAAGCTGGCATCGGTGTAGCAGTGGCGACTGTTATGGGGCTGGTCCTTATAAAGTTATTGAATTTCCAAAGAAGATAAATTTTAAGCCAAATCTTATAAAGATACTGCCCATCGCTCTTAGTGATACTCACAATGTTGTATTAAATTAGTTATCGATTTATTTTGATTTCTTGGACGTAATAATATAAACAGAAAAGAAAAACGTCACCGTATTTTATTTCTAGTCTGTAAAAATTTTTGATTTCAATTATTTTTGAAATTTTAAACACTTTTTTCACGGGACAAAGACATTTCACCTAGTATTTATTTCTTGTCTATAACAATGGAATGTAGGTAAAGATGCCCTAGCACCAAATATTCCTAGTTGTATTAACACAGAAGTGATATTAGTTTTTAAAGGGAATATTGGCACTATCGTAAACTTGACTATTGTGGTGGGTAATTGGGCTTGGTTTTTTGCTTATGCGTGAGGTAAGTACTAACTTACGGCCTGCTGCTACTAGTGTAGCGGGATATCTATAATAGGTAAATTTTACCATAAAACAGTGACGATATGTATAATATGGGAAAGATAAATATTTTGTTACGTTTAAATATGGTTTGAAATTAAATTAGGTAAATGTTCAAAGATGAGTGTTTTAATATCACCTAAACGTTATCCACAAGCGTGCACCTCAAATGTTGTGAAATGTACTTTTAAATTTCTATTACAACTATAATAATAATAATAAATAATAAAAATATATTCATTAGTCACCACAAACAAAACAAGTTACAGAGATAGTATTTCTAGGTAGTAATATATTTCTCAATATGTTTGTGGAT
>DWLS01001541.1:0-21294 GCA_018246255.1 Pachliopta kotzebuea | reverse complement strand
AAGCGCTGACTCGTCTAATACGACGTATACAGCTTATCTGATGCTGGGCACGCGGACCACGGGGCCTGCGGCCTATTCTTTTTTATTTAAAAGCGCCTTAATTATATGATGAGCTGACTTAACTTAAAATCATTAAGTATTTTTTTTTTGAAGAAGCAGTTGTTTATTATTTTTCTGGAATGTTATCTGGTTTGTACACTTAAATGATTTGTTCGTAAAAGGCCCTACCTCGAATTAACTTCGACGAAAATTAACTTTACAATGAAAGATAACAATCTAAATCAATAACCTAAATAATCAAAAAAACCGTAAATAATCTGTTGAAAGTCTTTACAATACACATAATTTTCAAAATTGTTATGTGTGGGGCTGACTTGACCAATTTATTCGTGTAATGTTACCATCAACTAAATTACAACCAAAATCACGTAATACATTTAAATGTTATTGCCCCTATTATTTCAATTTCTTCGAATATGGACACAATTTAAGTATTTATTGTATAAATGTACAACAAGCCTACTTTTAATACTCTTTTAGAACAGAGAAACGCTGAGGCAAGGTTCAATTATCTTTATGTACACCGGGCATACCATAAATCGCGATATAAAGGCAAAAAATCTAGGAAAAGCTGCAGCTTTTGTCGCGACCTTAACATATGGTGGTAGCCAATCCGTAGGCCAAATGGTGAGTAGGGTAATTACCTCCAAAACTGGGGAGACCGTCTCCTGCAAGTGAAATTTGTCATAGCGGAGTTACTTCGAAAAAATAATTCATTAATTTTCTACAAGAGAAAAACGATACATAACAAGTAATCAAGATACACATTTTATTTACCTAATTAAAATAAATTTTATGGGTATTTTTTTAAAAATATTAGGACACTAAAGTAGTCAAGTTTGCATTTGTATTCTACAGAAACCTTGTATCTTGGAAGTACGTAGATAAAAAAAAATGTTACCGCTCAGTTGGATACAGCGCAAAAAGTTTATTGTTTTAACTGGTTATGAATAACTTGTTATTACTTCAGTACAAATCTGAATAATTCTGCAACTATAATGAGTTTTTCATTGTAAAGTAGGTTGTAATTAAAAAAATGTGTTATTTAGGTACTCGCCTTAATGAAGAATCCATGGAAAATTATCTGCGTACTCGCTGAGTACACAAATCGTTTTTAATTTGGCATTATTTAATTCCTTACGATAACTTTTTTTTTACTAGTGATTAATGTTTCTCTTGATAATCAAGTACGTGTAATATACGGGGGTATTAATTTCTTTTCAAATTTTATTGGCTGTGAATAACTTCGGACGATAACAATATTTGTAATAAAAATGCGTATTAATATACATTTTTGTTCATTGACTGCTAAATGCATGCCATGCCATGCCATGCCTAAAGAACAAATAAGTAAGTTTATTTGTTGTTGATTCGAACTGACATGTAAAAAGTATCGAGAAAAGATCTAGCAAACTAGGCGGCGCTCGTTGGCGAGAGGACGTGGAAGTGGCACGCGAGGTTAGATGAGGCTTTTGTCGGGTGCAGTGCACGTAAAGGTGTCGCTGGTCGGTGCCAGCGCGGTATGAGGTGCGCCAGTTGGAGGAAGACAAGCGCGCGCGCACCTCGCCACTGATAGTGGGTGCATGCGTGCTGTAAACCCTTCGTGCTTTAGTGATTTACGTGAATACAAAACGCAATCATGAAACTTCATTTTAAAGTTTTCGGTGAGAATTTTTTGTAACTAACATACCTAAAATTATATTTAATTAAAATTAAGTGATAATTATTGTTTTATAATAACTTGTCAAGCTAGATGAAGATGGTGTTCAACTGTTCTTGTTAGGATATTGTATATGTCAACTTGTGGTAAATTAATAAGTTCATGTATATTTATCATGCTAGTGATAGTAAGTTTATCTATCTATATATCTAGTGATTCAATCAGTTCGAATAAATTTCACTCATTTTTCTTAAACGTAATATTAATTATTTTTTTATGACAGAGAACAAACAATTTTTAATAGCATGTCATAAAGTTTCATACATATTTCCAGCTTGTATAAATAAATAAATTGCACTTTTTTCTCAGAAATAAATAGCCCATAAGATTCGGTGAAAATCTTTGTTTATAGCATGGCTGTTACTTTGTCACTGTTAAATAAGTTTAAAAACATATAAATAATTTAGAATTTGTTTCAATTTTGCAAGCTCTAGACGTTCTTCGTTTATATTATAAAGAAATATTATAGGCATAGATATTTGAAAATCTTATTAAATCAGTAACGTATCCAAATTCGCTATTTGATCAGATTTAAGTTTCATATGAAATGAAAACAGGTTTCTTGTCTTTGTTTCATCTTGTAAGAAATATTTTTTGAATAATTTACCTCATGTAAACACAAAGACGTGTGGCCATATAACTTTTTTTATTATCTAAAAAATGTATTTCTTATATATTATTATGTAATAGCTATCTAATTTCTACATTTTATGTAATGGAGAATAAAAGTAATCATTACCTACAAGTAATTTTAAATGTATTTCCTATTTTTCATTTGTAAGAAAATCTTTACGTAAAATCTTTTAAAAGAATTAAAATTCTTGTGATTCGTTAACATCTATATATAATATTTGCAAATACGATTATTTTATGTTAAATAATATAAATTACTTTAATATGTAGTTTTGTTGATGAATAGTTATCTCGCCGAAAAAGAGACTAAATCACTGAATTAAACAATCTGTAAAACTTGTAACTTTTAAACTGGAAGAGCAACATAGATGATCTTCCAGGATAAAATGAAGTACAGTTAAAAAAACGAAAAATCCGAAATAAGAAGTCTATAGCTCTTCCGGTAAGAAGATATGAAAGGTTAAAATTATCACTGTGGAAGAGGAGAAAAAAGAAAGTTTTGGACTGAGAATTGAACTAATAATCTTTGTGTCCAAAGTATGAAAACTAGCCACTAGGCCATTCCGGCAAATTCTAATCTTATAAGTTAATAGAGATCTGGATAATAAGATGACGTATCCGTCCTCTTTCCTGCTTGTTTATTCCGCGAAGTGACATTTATTAATTTATTAACTTAATAATTAACTCTAAAATTTATTAACATTTATTAATGAATTATTATTCCACAAACCTAGTCGTCGAAAATAAAAAGGGTCTTATCTACCATTTATATACGTTTTTACTTGAGATCATAAATAAACTCAGTAACATAAAACATGACAAATGATCATTTAATAATAGCCAATTTAAAAGTCAACACGGAAACTGTCAAGAATTATAAAACTGTAAATAATAACTTGTCTAGTATACTATGAAAATATGTCTGTATTGGCCCTTCACAGGTGCAAGTTAAAAAATTCAGCGAACATGTATGCAAAATCAACAAAATTATGGTTTTTTACCAGATTATTGTACAAGAAAGTTTTTTTAGGTATGAAACCAAATAAACTACAATGAAAAACAATAGGTAAACCAAAACGTTTATAACATTATATATATCCCTAGATCACTAGTTTAGTTTTATAACTTTTACTAAACTAATAAGTTCTGATTTTATATATTTCGTTAACTACTTTATTACATTTGCTATTTGAGGTCAAGATTTTGTTATACTACGTACGCCGTTATGCACATGTTTATTTTTTAATAAAAACTATCTACACCTTCATAACACTATGTGACTTTAAATAACTAATAAATAAATAATTTCTTCGCTTAGAAAATAAAGGCTGGAAATTAATGTATTTTTGGTGAAAAGAATTAATGTGATTTAGGTGATAAAATATTTTTAGTGTTGTATTTACACCGTATACATTACAAACATTCAACATCAATGTAGTAATAAAAAAAACTTTTTAATATTTATGTTTAGATCTTTATATCAGTGTGTATTTAATTTTATACATCAGTAATTTTCTGTTTATGAAAAGAAGTTATCAAGTGTATATACTATACATATTACTTTGTTATTTCAACATCAATGTCAAAAAATTTATCGATAAGTTCCAGCTTCAGCGCAAAGGTTGTACTATCAACATGAATATTTTAAAATTTATCTTAAATGGATCACGGGAGATATCGGTGACATAATACTAGATAATACTGCATGTGATGTCTACGTTGAATATGATTATTGGTTTGCGTGCTATCCATCTAGTTTCTTTGTTAGAATTTACAATAAGTTGTTAATATTTGACGCATAAGCTAATTGATGGTATAAGAAATAAGGTTTTATATATATTAAAGTAACATTTCTGCGACAGAAAAAAAAATCAAATGAATGATGATATTTTTGAGAAACTACAATCATGACAGTTTATTACTTATTTTATTATTTATGATACGTTCATATGTAAAACAATATGTGTATTTAATCTATTTTGCATTTAATTAAACATAAAATATCTTTAAATCCATGTTATTTTGAACAAAGGAACCAAAATTAAACTTACTTAACTATTTTCTAAACTTATTTAACTCGTAATATTAGAATGGTTGTTCGTTTAATGCTATTTTCAACAGAGAGATTCAGTGCTTCAAAGGATTGATGTCCACATAACTTTTTTGAGAGAATTTAATTGTAGGTTGAAAATCATGATTAAAATGGTTTAAAAATATTGTTTGAATGAAAAAATATTATGATGGAAGCTTCGATAAATATATAGATCAAGATCAAGAACAAAAAAGTTTCGCTAAAAGACTGCGGTTTTACGTATTGTACGTTTGTTCTATGAAGTACATTTACTATATAAATGCCTATTTTATACATCAGCGATAATTGTACAAATAGTTTATTTCGCTAATGTAATTGCAAACGGTTGCTGTTACGATAAGCCACTAAAGTAATGATCAAACATAAACCGATTTCGATTAAACTTAAAATGAAAGCATATCTAAGGCGCAATAACTGTGCCTTATAATGTTTATCAAATTTTGTACTAACCTATTATAAGGACACAGTTTTTTTTACAACAACTTTAGTCTATTTTCACATTACTATTGCAAATTAATCTGTTATGGTATGAGCAAACGAATCGAATATGTGCACTTGCCTATAGTTATGTAGCTGCGTTTTATCGTCCTTGAAAATAAAATCTTAATACAATGTATGTACATATATGCGACAGTAAGGTATAGTATTATAAGTAAATAAAGATTTTAGTTTTAATTTGTCGTAGTATATACATTATTATTCAACTGTAGCAAATTAAATAACTATTTATCTGCACTAATCATGCTCAACTGACGAATTATAATTTGATGAAATTTGTCTTAATTTGCGGAAGTGTCAACTATAACTATTCTTATTTGCATTTTTCATGAAAGGTCCTGATGTGTATAAGGTTTATGAAAAGGAAGGGTAATTTTAACGACGTTTTTGTCACAATAGACATACATAGAATATAGATATAATCTACAACGACAAAAAAGTATTCGGCGAAAAGGATTTGATGCCGTATATTGGTTCAGTGTGTTATTACACAAAAGCTATAACATAAAATATACAGTTTGTAAAGTGTAATAAATACTTACGTATGTTTACTTTAAATATAAAGACACACATAAAACTTTACATTTATATCGCACATCATGAGTATATTGCACCTGTGTAAAGTCGAGGCGGGTCGTACCAGTTAACAGGGGTTCAGTCACCAGTATTAGCGTAACAAAATAGTAAGAGCGAATATATAAAACAACAATTAACATAAAAAAAGGACAATAAAAGACACAATTAACTTCATATTTCATGAAAAGGCATTTAATCATATACTAGATAACATAGATAAACTAACATATTAATCATCGCAATTGGTTAGTATTAAAAAAAAAATCATAAATACATAAAAACTTTAAATGTTTTGTTCCCACATTTTTTAGATAATAGATGAACTTATATCCCAGACTGCTAAAGTGATTTTCACTCATGCCATCATTATGTTAATATTTGTTACATAGTTGTCCTTACGTTCTGAATTTTAAAATAAATTAAAGAAAGAAGCAAATAATAAACGACTTTATATAATTTTATTATGACAATCTTTTAATCGATTAATATCAATCCGTATGCCTAAAAATCCATATAATAATAGCCGTAACGTTTAAAACAAAATCATAAATAGGTGTTTATGAAATTTTAATATAACATTTAGATATTCTGTTAGCAGAAAGAAAAAACTTTAAGAAGTTATAGACACGGAACTTAAACGAAGCTGTGGAATCGGAATTATTACGCGATACGTTATAATATAATAATACAAGACAAATAAATAGGCGGAATTAACTTCGCGAGCGAGACAACGTACTTGTTTGGAATGGTTCTGTTGATAAACACGCAAGGCAAACTGCTTATGCTCATGAATCTAACTAAATGTATTAAATTAAAAAAAAAAAACCGTGAACAACACAAATATTACTGCAATGTTTAAAGATATTGAAAATATGACTGATAATGATTTTAAGACGTACAGTTTATATATATTTAATAGTTAGATTCTTTCCTTCTCATCTTTTTCTTCTAATAGTAGAATGTACGGGTATTTAAATATTTGTAAATAAGGTTGGTTACGAGCAGGAAGTTCACCTGATGGTAAGTGATACACCTGCCGTCAACAATGGGCATTTAGGAAGGATGAATACTATAGCACATTGTGTTTATCGTACGGATACATACATATATTTTTGAGTCTCATTACGTCAATAAATTTCAAATTATTAACAAAATAAACATTTATGTTGTTTAAACCTAGTCGACAAAGTTATAAAATGTAAAAGAGGGAAAGTTTTTCTTTTACAATGTCTAGGAGAGAGGTGTAAAGGTAAAATAGCACTGCTTAATATTTTGAAATCTGACATTTTCGCAAATTTCTTTGTAATTTATTATCAAAGAGTACTACAATTAAAATTATAAGCACATACAAGTTTCATAATGTGTTATGAATAAATCTAAATTTAGTTAATTATCATAAAACCGTATTTAAATTGCATTAATATATAATATTAATCAAGCTATATCATAACTGATTATTAATTAAAGCATTTTGTTATAAGTATAACAATTAGGAAGAATTATTTCAAAAACGTAGCGCAAATTTTCCATATTCTATTTTGCAAGTTGATACAACAAGTGGGCTTCACAATGAGCTCTGTGCATTTATTTCCTTTTAAGTTCATCGTGTTCAATATTTTTGGGTCGGTAATTGGTGATAGTTTGTTATTGGCGGTAGGATGGTGCCGGCTGGTACAGGTACAGTAGTACAGTGGTCGCGGCTGTGAGGCGCCGGCTGTCGCTGACCGTCGCCCAGCTGCATTCTTACACTTTCACCGCTCGCCACTGTTGGAGTAATGACGAACATGGATACGCCGTTATGCAAATATTTCAATTCTCTCCGCCTCATCGTATTCCGTCAAATTAAAAAGATTCACGCGAATACTACACATTTAATAAAACTAAAAGTCCTCTTCTGGTTGCTGCTGGTCTAAAGATCTGTGATAATAAATTAAAAAAGATAAGTAAATATGGTGGAGGTTGTGTTCCGTTCGTAGATCCCCTTAACGGAGGTTTTAGTGGGTAAAAACTTCTGTACATACCACGTGCTGTCTTCTTCGTAGAAAACAAAGCATCTTTACGAAGATTTCCCGCCATCCGCCCCCTACAACGAAAACAATGTTGCATTAAAGATAATCATTTAATTCTTTAAGTTTATTCTTTTCTATGGATGCACTTACGAATTTTTTAGATACATATTTTCTAAATAGTCTATTTTGTAATAATAAATATATTCGAAACATTAGCATTTTAGTTTCTTACCTATAAGATTTAAATCGTTTTGATCATTCGCAACTTTTTTTTTCATTTTCCTATCTCATTTATAGAAGTTAAATCGTATTTGCTTTCTTATTTCTATTAATGTATATTGTTCGCAGTAATTTTTTGTTTAAATATTGATGTAGAGCAATATAAAAGTAGTAACTTTTTTTGACCTTCTTTTTGTCTGGTGTGTATAAAAATGCAATTCAAATGTCACGGTTTGCATTATTAAAGAAAGGGCAAATAAACATCTTTACATTGTTTATTTAGTTGCAGGATGGTGCAAACTAGTTTAAATTCCAAGGACAGAAATAACCTTTGCAGGTATTAAAAGCATTCTGCGGTTGCGGCGTAGATAATTTATGGATAAAGATTATATTTTCTTTTACAATCTTTTATCAGGTTTCTCGGTTAACGCTTTTTTAAAAAGTATATTCATGTTACTTACGTACTAAGTAAGCTTCAAAATTTTATTTTATAAAGCAACATGTTAAGGTGAACTAAAAATTAAATTTTAATACTGACATGCTAAGGCATTTATCTTTTTTTTCTTATTGGTGAATGTATGTACATTGCGTATTTTTTTCTACAAGGTCTTCAATGCATTGTAAAAGTTTGACGATTTTGGAAGAGGTTGCGATGATGTTATTTAAATCAGGATTTCCGTATGCTTGATTCCTACCACTGCGGTAAAAAAAGTTTGGGTATCAACAATGAAGCTACTTTTCTTATTTTCTTTTAATTTACTGTACAATAAAACGTTTATTTCGATAGCACTGAACGGTATTGATGCCGGTTAATTATAAAGGAAGAAAGATAAATAATTTTTGCAAATGAAGACGCCATTGATTTTCAATTTGGACCGTAAACAAATATTTGTGTTTTTATAAACAAATACAATTTTTTCAATGTAGACATTTGTAACATGTTTATGTACCGGACAATAATAATTTCAAGTCCATCAATTATTTTGCTCCGTGGCGAACTTAAATAGCGTGCAGGTAGCCATGACGGCACACAATGAGAAATACTTAACAATGGCGTTCGGTAACACTGATGAACCCAGTACCATTTAATGAAAATTAGCACCGTTAGTAGTGTAATACCACATTGCAAACCTTCACAAATAAATACAAAAGATTAAATTGGTGGTAGACAAGGCAAACTGCGGAAAACCAAAACAAAATAAACCAAAAGTATTAGCAAAAACAGTGATCAGAAATGTAGTGGATAATGTGAAGACATGAAGAGAACTATATTTGGCACAGAATGTCTTTTCGGAAGCTAAGCAGAGAGACGCGGGGAAATAATCTTCAGACGTTGTCTTAAGACATCGAATACATGTACACATATACTTACAATAAAATTATTAGGATATGTTATGTAGTGTTACAATGTTAACAATTGTTGTTTCGTAGATAAAACATCGTTAACAGTAAAAAAGTTATTGATTGATTAAAACAATGATAAATTTTATAATGTTACTGATGCATATGTTTATATTTGGCTTAATTATTAATCTTTGGCATTGAATAGTTTAATAGTTCGATGATGTTCGTTAACCATATTGAATAAACCAAACACACAACACGGTCAGGTATGATATAAAAAATAACTATTTTTAATATCTGGTTATAGTAGATTACGTTAAATTATTTTCATTTGACGAAGCGTCAGAACGAGCAATACGTTGACTTGATGGTAAGTGATACGTGCGTCAACAACTTTGTGCTGATTAGGATGCACAGAACCATATTATGCTTATCGACTTGAGATATAAGAAGTTAAGTTTTGTTATCCCAGTTATTTCACTAGATGCAATAACTTTCAAATCGATATACAGTAATATTTACACATTACTGTTATCGGCAGAAATAGAACCAACCTGTACATTCTCTTTATAAGGAAATCTACCATCAGTAATTTTTTTTTATTAAGAAGAATAAATAGACAAATACGATTTTTTTCATTTTTCTATTAAATGTATATTACAATTACATTCAGAATGTAGTATCCATATTTTTATTAAAATTAAAATGAAAAGGGCATTATTGTATCAATCGGCTGTTTCGATTTTGACTATAATATTCTGGGTTGTGTGTCGTAAAGAATATGAGATGCTTCGCAAATTCTGTACTTGTGGTGAAAGTTTACCGCCTCGTATATTACGTTATAATCAACATTTAATAATTGTTTATCTCGTGTCAATTAAGACATATTTCGGTTAATAAAACTAGTCCAAGTGTTTGATACGTTGATTTTCAACTTTCGCTGTCGTCTCACCTGAAATAGTTAATCATACACGATTTATTCATTTAAAATCTAGAGCAGGTGCGTAAAATAAACTTATTAATAACACGTTATTAAAGTTTAAAAGTAAACCTTCAAAGCAAAAACTTTTAGAACATTGAATTCGTATATCTAACAAAGTCTAAAAAATCTTACACTTATAAATGATGAAGAATCAAAAAAGTTCAATGTTTCGGTAGTGATTCTACCATAAAACGAGTTAAATTATGACAGTTAATAAAATTTAAACTATTAAGAATGTTGTCAACTGAATTCGACAGGTTTTATAACAATGTCTCGCAAAGGGCACAAAGAAATAACGCGCAGATCTGCAATTATGTTAATTTAAAATAAATTTTCAACGCCATAACCATTAAAACAACATAAACATCTACATCTGTCGTAAACATATTAACATTAAAAAGCTGCTTTTACAAGGAAAGCCTGTGTCTAAAATGCGTAGACTTTCGATTTTGATATGTTTATATAATTTATGAACTGATTATTGGAACCGTATTTTTTAATTTACATTGATAGAGTTCTGTTATCAATTCTTTGGGCAAGGAGCTATTTACTTCTGAAATAGGAATATCTGAAATTTGCAAGATATTAAATATTAATTAATAATACAGACCTTGTTAATTTTTTATACAAAAAGTAAATGAACATAGGTACAAGAGTCAGTTATCTTTTATTCTTACACAATATACTAATTAATTTCAATAAAAACAATTATTAAGTTAATGGTTTGATTTCAGACTTGGTTCCTGCGCGGTTCAGCGTGGCGATAATGCTGTTCTTCGCCTGCTGGGTCAACTACATGATGCGGGTCAACATGAGTGTCAATATCATTGCTATGGTTCCGGACGACGATAAAACAACATCGTTAGTAATTACACTTTACTTAAAAATTCGTTGCTTTTAAGTGATTGATATTTCTTATTATAACGTAAATGAAAAGGAAATATATCATCGCGATTTAATGTTTAAATTGCAATACATAATAATTTCTATTACTTTTTAGCAAATGAAAGTTCAATGCTAAACATATCTTCGTAGGTAAAAGTTTTACTTATCTGCTTGGTCTTCCGATTGGAGATCACCAGTTTGTTAGTAAGGGTCACAAGGAAAGCCGCTACTCTTTCTTTAAAATTACTTACTATTTTGTCTCTTTATGCCCAGGGTTCAGTAATGGCGAGCATTTAATTATTAAATTTATTTCATTATAACCCAGTGTAGTATAAGAAAAGACCTAAATTGAAAATTTTTTAGTTCAAATCTCGTGTTAATTTTCCGTAAAGATACAATTACAGCTTTATGTGTATTAAATACTTAACAGAAGATTAAAGTAAAAGAAAATGTAGGACGTTCTCCATTAAGGAAATATTTCGCAAAGATAACTTGTTTCTAAGAATTAAGCCAAGAACTTGCAAGGTTAGCTAGATTGCAATGATGCAACTTTATATCTTTTATTGGAGAAACTTGCATGCGGAATAATCAATGATTTTTTATATTTACGCCAATATAAAATATTTAATGGAACTAAACTTTACGGCTTTATCGCAAATATATTGTTATTTATTACCCGATGTTTTCTAGTTTCCCTCACTAAGACGTCAAGCTCGTTTTGTATAAATTTTACTGTATTCTAATTAAGGTACTTCGTCATAACTATCACATCAGGGTATCTGCCTATCAGGACATTTTTTTTTTCACGCGGGGGAATCCTTTTACGGACGTTGTTCCGTCGGTGCCCTGGGTGAGCCCGGAGGGGTGTGGGTCTCGTCCTGGGCGGTCTCTACCCACTAAACCTACCGCGAAAACCATCAGCCGTAATGAATGGGATGCCCCGGATCTGTCAGCGACAGGGCATCTCAACGTGCCTATCAGGACCTCAGAGCGAAAATAAATAGTTGAATAAAAGCAATAAAATCTTTCAAATTTAGTTTAATTAAACAGTTTAATTTTTAATAAAGAAAGCTTATTTAAACATAATTTATACTTCACAAAAACGTAATCAAAATGCTATAGTTAAATGATTTACATTTAAGTTGTTGCATATTTTTAGAAGATTGACGCAGTATGAATAAAAACGTGTTGTAACATTAGGATTTCCCCTTGAAAACGGTGTTGGCCATAAAAACCCGTTTTTGCGAAGATGGTTGGAGGCCTTTCGGAGCGTCAGACTAAAAAATGTTACTTATTACGTCATTATGCGAAGAATAGAGAAGACAGTGTATTTGTTTAATTAATATACTTTTATATATCACAATGAACTATATTTTTTATTGTTTTTAAAAGTGTCAACTAATTAATTTTCTAAATACGCTTATAATAGTTGTAGAAATTTTCAACTGCGTTCAATTTATTTCTTCTTTGATAATTGAGTATAATGTAGGTGGACGTAAGCAATAATGCAAATGGCAATTTTGTTTTGTACTATCGTTCTTACATATTGCATTCTATTTTTACAAAGTACAATGAAAAGATAATGCTTCAGTAATTTCCTAAAAACCAGTTAATCAATGTATAATGTCCTATTAAACTGGTTAAGTGATAGCAACCGCCATTAAGATATTTAGCGGGCGACTGTAAGTAGCTACATCGTCTAATTTTATTAATAATTAAAGAAAAAATGAATAATACTTACTATTAGAATTCCCTTCGTTGTATAATTGTTGTCATTGAAAGTTGTTTAATAGATAAAGGAATAAAAAGCAAGATATTTTTACGTTGTATAAAAAATATTTTTTCAAACTATTTAGTCAAAAATTAGGGAATTTATGGCAACTGTATCATATTATCCTGTTTTTCATTTTTTTCCCTCATTTATCAATATAAAACAAGGTACATTTCTTGGCATTAACACATTAGCACCGTGTTTACGTTAAGTGAAGGGCATAACGGTACGGGTCACTCAAAGCGGAGTTGCTTATCGACGTCTTACCCACTTTGTCATTAATGCGCAAAGGTCTGCCTTCCATCGTGGAAAGCGTCAATTTAAAATTCATTAAAAAAATTATAAGAAAAAAATATATTTCTTTATAGTTACTTTTTTAATATTTTTGAAATCTAAAACAAATTTATTATAAATGTCATCCAAACTGGTTTTGGGCAACAAAACTTTATTAAACTATTTTAAAGTAGACGTAGTAGCCAATAAGAAGGTATATAATATGAATATAGATGATTCTTTGTAGTTCATATTTGTGGTATAAAGGATATGACTAAGTTTTTTTAATTGTTAAACTCCTTATTGAGAACATTTTTTATTTTTTTTTTAAATTAGTTAGACTCTTCTAAAAATTTGCATATTTCTTTATTAGTGACAGTAAAATAAAACTCTGAAGGAACTATCTAAACTAAATATTTTACAATGAATAATTCTAGGTTGTACAATTTTAGCACAATATTACATTTTATGAGCATTCATAGGACGTTTTACACAAATGAATGGCAATCTCAGTTATGTAAAACTATTACAAAATTTTAAGACCTTCTTTTTTTTAAAATAATATGTCATAAATAAAGTTCATACGAACCTTTTAAAGATTTATCTTTTTTCTTTAACAGGGCTCTTTCAACCGCATTTATTCCAGTTCAGCCTTTAGTATACAAATGTAATAATACAGTATTCACAGAATGGAGGTGTCTAATGATCTGAACGAAAGCTAAAAAATGTAAAAATTTTAATCAAAGCAATATTTATATAGATATTTCTTTAAAATATTGTCATTTATATCACATAAACAATGTGTGATATTTGTAGAGTATTTGACGCAGGTTTTGGATTTGAGGTCGATAATATTGCAAACATTTGTCCCCGTACTTTACCTTCGTCTTTAGGGAAAATTTTTAATTTCAAAGTGGTGATACAACAATGATATTGTTTCTCCAAGTAGGTATCGTTTTGCATGCCCGCGTACAAGGAAATTTGAAACGATTGTAAGCAGACCTGAGTAAAGCAATACCCTCGTCCGGTCCATTGCATTCACTTCTTAAATAGATGTCTTTTATACACCATGATTTCTTTTCATACATCTAACAAAACGTCTACGATATGTCATCTTTAGTTAATTAAATCATGGCACTAAAAACGTTACAACTATTGATTTAATTATTTAAGATTGTCGTAGAGGAATCGAAAATAATATAAAAGTTGTCCTTTAATTTATGTAAACTTATCCATAATTCCTTGCTAACTATGTTTCAATGAATACAGAACTGAAATTTGTAAATAATAATAACCGTTTCATCTAATTTCATATATTTATTTGTTACAATACAAATATAACATTTTATAAAACAATCATTATGATAAGGGAAAGTGTCGCCGGTGTCATAATACTGAACATTTTTTGCCATAGTTTCTATTTATTTTTGCCTAGTTGTGTGTAATAAATGCTGTAATTAGAAAAACGTTACGTACATTTTTTATATTTAATTGTATTAAAATTATTAATATTCTATTTTGAGTTCACGTTAACAGCGGATTGTTAAAAATGATTTCTATTGTTGTTCGCAGGGTGAAAAGCGAATGCGAGGCCATTGCTAATAACGACAGCTTATTGTATAACGTTAGCACAACAGTGGTTACAAAGCGGCAGTTACGCCAGGTAATTATATATTGAAAATATATGAAGTACTTGCAATAAATAAACATAAATAATTAATTTTAACGTTATTCTCACATTCCTGTTGCCTATATTAAATTTATAGATATTTTTACATATCATCATCCACAACCTTTTAATTTATTTAATCTAAGTGAGTCTTGAATAAAACACTGTCAAATTTGCTATTAGCGTAGTGGTTCAAGCATTCTGTGCTGACAAAGAACACGGGGAAAGCTACTGCCTTTTTCATTCTTCACTTTTCTTCATAATTCATTTCCGTTCTCATTAAGTTACCTTTACGGTATCCCATAAATCGTGTGGCGATGAGAGTATATGTGTATTCGGTTTTTGATTACAAAATAAAAACAAAAATACGGGACCAAAACAAAAATTCTAACTGATTTTAATGCGCAGTTTGTTTTGGTAGGTAGTTTGGATATTACATTCCGTAAAGCAAAATTGTAGGACCAGATTTAAATTCCAAATATTAAACGTTTTTTAATATTTATTTATCTTCGAACAACATAAAAATGTTTTACCTAACAGTTCTAGTTTCGTTTTGTATGTATATTTAAAGCGACAACAATCCACAATCTCATTATTTCAAAACACATTGCGACCTGAATATTTATAGCGCTTCGACAATGATGGCTTTAATATTCGCAACAGCCCATGTACACTCAGTTACATATGTGACAGTTTATATTAAAATGCTTTGTGTCTATAATGAAATGTTTTCATACATTTTTGTTGTAACGTTATTATTGTTACACATTTGACGGCTGGTTTACATGATCAAAATTATCAAACAAATTGTGAAGTATTTGAGAGCACTCTCTGTTGTTCAAATGTCATGAAGTGTCAATAATATTCAGCCTCTGGAAGTTTAAATAACGAGATAAGATACACATTGTAAATAAAAGGACCTGTTGTCCATTGTATATAGCTGGCAGAAGAGAATGATAGCAAATAATGACATTACCTTGAAACATTTGATAACGATAAAAATTTCTCGGCTCCTTTATTTTACTTTTGATAATTTCATTGTATAAGTCATCAACTACTGGTTCTAGTACGATTATATGTCATATAAATCAATGTAGGCATAATATGATCTAAATTCTTATTCTTACCTTCATTTCAGCCTGAAGGTGTAGTCACGTTTAACTGGACCACACATCAACAGGCGTATGTGTTATCGGGATATTTCTGGGGGTACGCCTTCACATGCTTGTTCGGGGGTATTGCAGCTGAACTATGGGGACCAAAGAACGTCGTGTTTATTACAATGCTCATCAGCGCTATCCTTACAACATTATCACCACAAGCGGCGAGATTGCATTACGTGGTGCTGGTGGCAGTGCGTATCATCATTGGTTTAGCATCAGTAAGTACTTGAAACACTTTACTGTTCCTATATGACACAAAGTTGATTCTCGTTCTATTGGCCTTTTGGGGTTCAAGGTTGTTAATAATTAAAATACCATTTTATTTAATTTATTATAAGAAAATTAAGAAAATCATCAGTTTCTGTTAAATTCCAGGTTTTTAAATGGATTTATCACTTTATTATGTTTACACTACAAGTAGCAAATATACGTTGAATTTATCACATTTAAAAAATAGAACACTTTCGTTGAGTTTAATATTCTAGATTGCCACAAAGTTTTCACTGCTTAGGTGTTACTTTATGTATACATAACCACCCATAACATTGTCAGGTAAAACTTCGAGAGTAAATATAATCGCTTGCGGTTTCAAAGAACTAGAGTATTTACTACGCTTGATAACAAAACAATATGGCTTTTGCAATAACACCTTCATAGTGAACGTTTATGTGAATACTATTTAAAATAAATAGAAGTGACGACAGTTGTTATTGTGTTATATTATTAGATAACAATTGCCATTATTTAAATTTTGATATATGAAGCTTATTTCTCTTAAATCATTGATATTTGTGTACATGTGAATATAAACTTTACCTATTTGATTTTATGTCTCTAATTGTTGTATTTAATGTACCTCTTTTTTTATTCGATGTGATGACTAGACGAGCAACCGTCACCTATAGATAAGTGAAATATTTGCCCATAACAATGTGGTGTGGTTTAGATGGTATACACAGAACCTCATTATACTCGTCGCCTTAAAGTAAAAGGTGTTAAGTCTCGTTACCTCATTAGTTTCACTAATTTACAGTACTCAAACAGTAAGTTTTGCTCACTACTATTTGGCAGTGAAAATACGAGCTGCGGTGGTATCTACCAAGATGGTTTCCGGTAACAGAGACCTACCACGTCGTATTATTGGTGTTCTATTCCTCGTTCTTTAATTGTATTCTTAGTTGCATGGTATTAAATAAAAATATAGATAATAAATATTTTTTCAGGGTTTTCTTTTTCCCGCACTACATGCGTTAGTTGCACATTGGGCTCCTCCATCTGAGAAAGGTAAATTCGTTAGTGCTTTACTGGGCGGTGCGATTGGAACTGTCGTCACTTGGTCGCTAACTGGACCATTGATCGAAAACTTTGGTTGGGACTACGCTTTCTATATACCTGGTAAGTTAACTACCAAATAAAATCAGATTCTGTTAAACAAAATCCGCAGTTTACTTTCTTAAATTTATATTCACATTCTCATAGCATCAACTTAAGTGTAAAATGCATAAAAAATTCAATTAGGTACACAAACTAACGCAGCAAATTGACTTTCTTTCGTATTTAAATTCCATACGTTCGTATGCAACGGATTTCTAAATTGTTTCATTTACGCAGCTGTTTGTTTTAGATTCAACAGCAACTTATAAGAGAAATTTATTAGAACGTCTTGTTGTTTAAGGTATCATTGCTATAGTTTGGTGTGGATTTTGGTGGTTCTTAGTCTACGATTCCCCAGTGAAGCATCCGCGTATTTCTGACGACGAGAAAAAATACATTTTAGATGCGATCGGCGATAAAGTTCACCAGAGTACGAAGGATACTAAGGTTGGCGCATGTTATACAATTGTTATTGTTATGGTATTTATTTGTAAGCGAGGTTCTCGGATAAATTGTCGACTTATAAGTAATGTCTATGTTAAGAATTCACTAGATATATTTTAATAAAAACACCGGTAGGCGCTTAGACAATTACGTCTAAACAGAAAATACTCCTCATGGTCGATTAGTGAGGCGGTCGTTAAAATACTTAGAATTTAATGTAATATATCCGTTTATCCTTTATAAACATTTATCGTTTCTTAATGCATTAAAGATGAATTCAATTGTGAGAAACATCAAGATGATTGAAGTCATTACACCGTATTTCTAATGATTGATAAATTAAAAATAGATTACGTTGTTCATTATTTATTATAGGACGTATAATTATATTTTTAAATCTGAACTAGGAGTAATTGTGATTTTTAAATCGAATAATTAATTAATACGGAATTGTAATTCAATAAGATCAGATAGTTTTTGGTTTAGTTATTTTTTGTTGTTCTAAAACAGATTCAATCGATAGTGTACCCAACATTTAATTAAAAGTTATTTAATTAGTTAGAATGTTTTCACCCTCTTTTATAGTTTGTTATGAGTATATTAATTTTTAAAACAATTATATTTGATATTTATTCATGTGGGGGAGATTCAGCTTTTTTGTAATGGAAGGAAACGAAACGAGCAAATAGTACCTTTAAATGATAGTAAATAACTTTTTTCTCTAATATATATGGAGTTTTGTTAAAATATTATATTGTAGTAACGAAACCCCTTCATCCTTTATGGATATCCTCTACTATTATATTACCGAAGGATAATGTAACTAAAATAATATTTATTAATACTATTTGGCGGCAGAAATAAACGATAGCCCTCAGACCTGAACATTCTCTGGCGACAAACTCTAAATGTAATTTCAATAAATAAGTTTTAGGGTGTTTCATAATTCTGATAAATTTAAATTGTATCTAATAAATTTTATACCTTTGCGTTGTTTACAGGTCGTTCCACCGTTTTGGAAAATATTGACTTCTTTTCCGTTTTTGGCGATGGTAATCCTTCATTACGGCAGCAATTGGGGCCTGTATTTCGTGATGACTGCCGCACCTAAGTTTGTGTCCAGCGCCTTAGGTTTTAACCTCACGTCTACAGGCACTCTTTCTTCTTTACCTTATCTAGCTAGAATGATATTCTCGTTGATCTTCGGTGCAATTGGTGATAGGTACGAAATGGTTACTTTTATTAAATGTATAATTTATAGGTTTCATTTATTGTAACATATTTTCAATACTTTAAAATGAAAAGTTATCCCCACGTAGTGATTTGCCAAAGGCAAAATACTTAATGTTTGTGAATTCTTCATTGTATTTTATAAATCTTTTCTTGTGAGTAAAAATTGCATTCTTTTTTAAAGTTAGTGAAAAGTTTATGCAGAAGTCTCTTCAGCAAAAATACCTCTGTATCCCGTGCTTATGCATGAGCGCTACTGGTTTTCACACACATCGTAGTCATAGCATTTTTATTTAGATAAGTTTTTAATAAAACTACGTTTATATACGACTGATATCATTGTTATAAAGTAAAATTGTTATTTAATAAATTAATACTTTACAGGATCGTAAAACAAAATGTCGTTTCAACGACATTCATGCGGAAGTTCTTCTGCCTATTCTCACACATAGTGCCCGGTCTGCTTCTGATTGGTCTTGGCTACACTGGATGCGCTCCTATTCTCTCAGTGGCGCTGATCACATTCTCCATGGGTTCCAACGGTGCCGCCACTCTCACTAACCTCGTTAATCACCAGGACCTTGCGCCGAATTTCGCAGGCACTTTGTACGGCATCGCTAACGGCATAGGAAACACAGCTGGATTTGTTACTCCTTTAGTGACTGCGCATTTTACTAAAACTGGGGTAAGTTATACGGGAACTGTTTAAATATGTTTATTTTTTGCTGTAGTATATAAAATATAAATCTTTTTTCTTATGTGCAATGTATTAACAACTTCTACTAATTTGACGTTTAAAAAATATTTTGTATTAAACACAACTCTTAAAGAATCAATCTTATTACAGAACGGATTTGCGGAATGGCGGCCAGTTTTTATCACGGGTGCGTCCCTTTACTTTGCATCAGCAATTTATTTCATACTTTTCGGAACTGGCGAGACGCAATCTTGGAACTACGTGGCACCCGCCGAAGAAGATGAACAGGACAAGAGGCCAAGCACTAACTCCACAGACACTACGGTTACAATTCTTGTAAAAACATAGAGGACTTATAAGATAGAAGAAAAGGGAAGTTCACTTCCTTTCATAGTGTAAAGAGATTTTTTGTATGAACTCTGTATGAGTCTTGAAATTTTTCGTAAACGCAGAATTCGGACTAGCTTTCACTGAGAGGTCAGTACAGGAATAACTTCTGCTTGATAATAAAGATTACAACTTTTCTTTTTTGTTATAATATTCACTTAGTGTATAAGTTTAATATAATAATTTTACTGGCATGCAATAAATGTGAAAACGAACCATATACTTTCCTGCCTTATAAATAGAAGAAAGGTGTGATTTGAGATTTTGAATTTTATTATTGATAAAAAGTTGTTCGTAGTACTTATTGAGTTTTTTTATTGTGACGAAAAAATAGGACATGTGATGAAATCGCTTAAAAGTCCTTTTATTCAAAAACTTGGTTTTGTATAGATTTTTTAAGCTTAATTTTAGAAACAAAATGTAATGTTATTCAATATTTATGACTGTGATGAAATCAATGATCGAGTAAAATAAATTAGCATTTTTAACTATGCATTTTTTGTTTTAATATAAATATATGTTCGGCAGTGCAAATTCAAGTACCGCGGTGGATAATGTTTAAAGTACAACCCTTATGCGTAGCAAATTGTATATATCATCATCATTATTTGATAGAGGTCTACTCCGACTTGTTCTGCAAGTAGTCCACTGCACCAGTAATTAAATCAAAAAAATTTACGTCATTAATACAAAGTGCAGTTTTCTTTAATTTTGAATAAGACAGGTAATTAGTACACAAACTGACATGTTGAAATAGAGTGAGTCCATATGTTAATAAACGCTACGTAGGCAACATATTCTCGTCTTCAATTCGTGCGTGTTGCCAGTGATGACTTATAGAACCAAGAAATGGCCTGATTACATTAGGCCTTGTGAGTAAGCTCAAAGTCGCACAAATGACAAAGAGAGCTTTGCTTGGGGTTTCACTGCGTGATCGAATCTGAAATCAGGAGATCCGCAAAGGAAACTAAGATCACCGACATAGCCAAAAATATTGCAAGACTTAAGTGGCGATGGGTAGGTCCTCGAGTGGCGACCGCGTACCTTTACACCCAGTACTGGCACATACCCTTCTCCTCCCAAGGTGGACCGACGATATCATGGAAGACGCGCGACGCCGCTGGATGCGGATGGCGCAAGATGTACACGGCATAGCGATCATTGAGGCAGGTGTATGCCCCATTGTGGGCGTTATCCGACTGACATTATATATGCTATTAATTTAAACAATATAACCGGACCATAGTAAAAAATAATTACAATGATAA
>DWLS01001540.1:0-21299 GCA_018246255.1 Pachliopta kotzebuea | reverse complement strand
TTTGCTATTACTACATAAAAAATATAAAAACAAACAAGTATATGAAAACCAAACAAGGGCGCCGCCAATAGTCCGCGGAATAAAACAGCAAATCAAAATTAAAAAAAAAAAAAAAAAAAAAAATACAGCGCCCTTCAAATATTAACACAGCAATGTTCACACATTACTATTTGGCGGTAGGAATAGGAGCTGCTGATAGCTACCTAGACTGTCTCTATTAACGGAGATCTACCTTCAGTCTAGTGGTACTTAAGCGATGTTTCAAAAAATTTCAACATGCTTATGTATCACGAAGATAATTGAGTTTGTACAAATGCCAACTTGTTACTTTCATACTTGATCTTTCCTCTGTTCCTATTTATACTGTCAAACGGTTGTCTGTACACGTAACTTTCCGGTTTGTAGCTGACCTACTGCGCTCATATCGAGTTTAAACTTTACATATAAGTATATTTCCTAACAATACGAATTAACAGTTTACCGCATCTTTATAAAAAAAATCTTTTAGGTCAGTTACAGACAATATGAAGCTATGAAGGACTAGTAAAGTTAACAATTACTCATATATTATACGTTGTCTGTCTTCTTATAATTATATTGTGTACTTATATGTTCGTGTATTTTGATGTATAATATTTAAACGACGAACAGTTTAATTTTGAACATTTAAAATTGATTGAATCTATCAAAACTACTTTTAAGAGCGTTGGCTGTCAATAGAAAAGTAGAAGAACGAAAGAGAATAAAATATAATGAAAGCGTGATCTAGTAGGAAAGGAATAGGCCCTGACCCAAAAGCATGAAGAGAAAAATAAGTTATTTGTCTTGTCTGTGTTAAATCAGGAGACAAATTAACATTCACCATTGATCTCCCATGAAGGTTAAATACCATGCATAATGTAAGTTCGTATGCTTTTTGTCAGCTAATTTCATAATGAGTGTGGAGTAGTTATTTTTGGAACAATTAGGTGACCGCGATGAATTGATTAAGCAAATTAATTGACTTTTAGTTAATTGTAATTAACGAGCGGAAGTCTTTTGTCTAATTTTTTTTTGTCCGTTTCCCTTTTATATTGTGGGTATGGTCCGTTTAATTTGTTTACTTTGTTTTCATTCTATCTGTTAATGTCTCTCTATCTTTCTCTACTTTTATCTATTTCATAACCTCTGTTATCTTTCACTCTTATTCTTTACACACATATGTCTTGTTCCTCTTTTTCGTGGATAGGTTATAATCACCAACCTGTTATCTTGCCAGAGCTTTCGCCCCCATTTGATAGATGGTTATGAGTCCCAGATGGAACATTCAATGCGATGTTTCCTTTTATTTTTAATTATGGTAAATAGTAATGTTTTGTTATTGTGAATTGTAACGTGTTTTTTTAACATTTCCGACAAGCAAATAGATTGAATTTGTTTAACACGTATTGTCCGTTTCATTGTATATTGTTTGTTCAGTCATTCACTGATTAACTGATAGTTGCTTGAGTCACCACACGTTGGTGTTGATTTCACATGTTTTATGAACATTTATTTAAATTGCTTTAAATTTCACGTTGAAGGAATACATAATATTCTTTTTCTGCGAAGGGTGCAATGATATTGTTAACTATAGATTATTCTGACAAGCCATCTTAAGAATAGTTCACATGAAAAATATATTAAAAACTAATACATAATTTCTTATATAATCTTCTAGCTTACTAGAATCTAACCAAATTCGCTAAAACGTCTAAGCGATCAACAACAAAGTTTAAGCACCTCTGCTTTAATACGAATCAATAAAGTAGTGAAATTATTAGAATAACAAATCAAATGTTGATGTGTAAACAGTTCAATCGAATCAATTTTTCATCACGTCAACGTCTTTGTTGTCAAGTCTTTTAAACAAATCGATTATTATCGATTTGTTTGAAATAGATATTTTTTCATTTAAGTCTGTAGGGACGGACTAAAGTGTCATTATGTAGTAGCCTTAGTGTGAATAGAGTTCAGAATTAAGTAATTTTTTTGTTATTAGTCTTACAGTTTTTAATATTACTTAAAATACTTAACCTGGTATGTGTACGAAATGTAGTTATTGTAATGCGATGCAAAAATATACAGTAATATCTGTTTGCAATGTATGCAGTAGAAACTATGCATTTGTCCTAAATTTTACAATGACTACGATTGTCGACTTTAAACCTAATAAAATAACATTGTTTTTCTTTTGCAATTGCAGACTGATATGGATATATACCAAAACGTTGCGTATTTATTGTTATGTATACAAGAAATTGAATGGAATATTTTGTCGTTGGTGTGGCAACAACCAAAAAATTTAAAGTACTAAATTTTATGAAACATGGTTATCAATTTGTATACTTCATTTTTTATTTATTTATTTTATTAAATTACATGAATTAAGTAACACCGTTTTGTACTTATAATTAGAATAGTTTAACAGTATCTTGTTTAAATGTTACTTATACATTTCTATACATAAACCGCAATTCGGTATTACATATAGATGCATGATTACGTATAGATACTAGCAAGTAACCAAATAGTAAATATTAGAGTTACAGAAAAAAAATATCTGATTGAATAAATATAGTTCAAACTAATAAACATTATTATTATAAATTTAAATATTTAATACGGGTTACTTTGGAGAAATAAAATGGGAAGTAATTTAGTTCAGTCGTTAATAAAATACTTCATTACTGACAGGTTCATAATATTGATGTTAATAAATTACCACCCGTCTGAGAAGGTCTAAGGTTAAATAAGATTACATATTTATAGTTTTTTATACGACGAAAAGAGTCAAGTCGTTCACTTAATAGTAAGTGATACGCTTGTTCATAACAACGCGGCGCTGGTGAACATGGTATACAAAGCACCACATTGCGCTCGTCGCCGTGAGACGTAAGACGAAATCTGTTAAGTCTCGTTACCACAGTAATTCCACTAACTACTGTTCCACTAACAGTACTGTTTGTCGGCTGCAATAGGAGCTGTGGTGGTACATACCTAGACGGTCTCCGGGAACAGAAACCAGTAAAAGTGTATAAGCTGCACCAAATGCACAAAAACTGTACTGCAAGTTGTTTTCTTTCAAACCCGCAAATATCTCTTATTAATTGTATAACTATTAAGGTAAATGTCAAATTACGCGTAATACGATATTACTTACAGTCAATTACGTGTGTATATCAGGTACTAGGAAGCTGTGTAATTAAGAATACAGCGCATTTTACTGTGGTGGTGTGTATACTATGTTAACCAAAACCACGTTGTTATAGATATCACTTACCATCAGGTAAACGCTATGCTCGTTGAAGAAATTAATAAATTATTGCTTAGCATATTAGTAGGAATATGATTAACATTCGTTTTCGCTTTTATCGATAATTAAGACTTTATAGTTACAAAATCATACATAACCCTTCACCCAGAAGCAGAGCATAATTTAAAGATTTCTTCTTAAATTTTAAAAAGTATAGCCTTGTACTATACTATCATTCTAAGTTTGTTTTAAATATAAAGAACTTTTACAGATTATTTTGATTTAATTAGCCGTATCTTTGTTTTGCTAGGCCTACTTTCGTCTTCGTATATTTAGTAAGTGGTGCAAATGATAATTATTTTTCTTTATCTACAAATACATTGTCACTTGTCCTCAATTTCATGTCATGTTTAGTGACATTAACACCGTCGATGAACCATACTTTCTAGAATATTCTAGCTCCGATGTAATTTTGTAGGAATACGGGAATGCTATGGCAGGTGATTTATAATGTGGACGATAACAAGTTGCTATGCTCTTCTACAAACTAAAGTTCACTAGTATTTTTACAGCCTTTCCTGGATATAGTGGAGCCGAGCTTTCGCTTTTTTACTTAGTTGCTATTTACATTATATCATTAGTCATATTTCCTTCTATATCTATTCCATTTCTATGGTCTTCCATTTTTTAATTACACATCCTATTTCCTTTTTTCACGCTTCACGCTAAATGAGGAAGATCATACCGATTTATAGATTTCTTTACATTTTTCCTTAACATTAAAGTTCATTAGTTTCCTTTTATTTAGAATCTTTCCCGGGTGTATTTCGTATCTCCTTGTCTTCAACGATCCTCTCCAGTATTTTGACTCTCTAGCACTGATTTAAGATTCCGTGTAGTATTCATTTTCTTAGGTTTTTTGGGTACGTTTAAAATATTTTTTAAACATTTTAAACTCTTGCAGTCTTGACAGATTGTTCGTATATCACATCCTGTCTGACCTGGTTAGACCTTAACGTTATACGCCTTTTTATACCTTCGAATATGTTGGAATCTCGTACCTGTCACCCTGATTAATTTATAAACTGTATTATATCATTATTATATATATTGTAACCGGTTATTCGACGGAAAGCGAAAGTGGTCGAGGTGAGTTTTAGTTGTTAATATTAATTACTCTCTGACATATAGAATTTAAACGCCTGTTGTATGACCAGGGTCGCCGTGTAATTACATTGTTAACGGTTCTATTGACTATCCCAACAAACAGTGAGTTACAATGGGTCATGGCACTGTACGAATGAGGTTATTGGCGTTATGCTATGAAATTTCGTGTTAATTTTGTGCCGATTTTTCGAGAAGTGGGAACAGGGCAGGGAGATACTGATATTGACGCTGTACCGAAATTAGGCCATTGTGTGGATATCTCTGATTAATTAAAACTCGTCACTTACGTTATAAAACAAATAAAAAAGACAGTAGGGTCAACGGAGTAATGATAATGTCTCATTAGCCTAGTGACCTTCCAGTGTCCTTTGAAGATAGTAGATAGATGTTTACAACTGGTGATGAAAAAAACATTGTGTCAAACGTTGGATTTTTTATACCACGAAGCCATATCACAAGATAGATGTTTACCTGGTGGTAAGCACCTACCTACGACTATGCCGCTTTAGCTAGAATGTTAAATTTCTCTTCGGCTTTCACCTGATGGCAAGTGATACCCTTGCCCATAACAACGTGGCGCTGCTTAAATTACTATACACAGCATCACATTCCGCTCGTCGCCTTGAGACTTAAGGTGTCAAGTCTCGTTATTTCACTAGCATACAGCACCCTTCAAACCTGAATACTGTAATGTTTACAGACGGTGAAATTTTAAGTGTCATTACGCAAGTAATACAATCACTGAAGCCCTTTAAACCGGGATTTAGTAAAATTCATACATTACTATTGGGCGGCAGAATTATGAGGCATCATCAGGTTCTGAATGGAATTTTGCTTGAAAAATTATTTTGTGAAATATTCTCCATGTACAAAAGAATACACGTGAATGTATTGTTCGCAGGAAACAAGAAGACGTAGACACTGCAAACGGAGTGCCAGTCAGCAGATGACATCTGTCACCGATGGTCCTTTGTTGCGCGATAAATATACACGAAAATACAGCGGAACAATTAGTTTTTTTTTGAGAGTATACTCATGTCCCGCTCTAAATCCTTTGTTATTAGAAAAGCATGTATAGTAGGATTTTCGGAGGTCTGTAGATGCATTGGTATGCTTCGGTATAAAACAAATACATCAGGAACAAAAAGCCACATGGTCTTGAAAAAAGCTTCAAATATTTTTACTTTCTCATTAAGACCTTCTTTTTTTCATTGAGGTAGCGATAAGACATAAGGTGTTACGTCTCATTACCCCAGTAATTTCACTAGCTATGACATCCTTCGAACTGGAACACAGTAATTTTTCCACATTATTAATTGGCGGTAGAAATAAAAACAGCAGTGGTACCTACTTAATCTCTGGCAACGGAGAGCTAACACCAGTAAGCAGTCTTTAGCAGTGGTTCTGCATAATGTAATTGAAAATTATACACGAGTTTTATTAAATGATATGCTCTTATTAGACCTTGTAGGTGACAAATGCGATGGTATAAGCTTGCCCGTGTGATTGAGGTGCGACGGACGGTTAGTGTCAAGGCAATCCGTGTTAGGTAATAGACTTACAGAGCTGGCTCCGCTCCAGCAAGGTCTGCACACGGTAAATGTTAATTTTAGTTAATGAATGCATTCGGCGCGTCGGTGCGCTCAGTTAGTCGTCACGCATACGTTATGTGAGCTTCGCCAAGGCACGAAGATTACTTCTGTTTCAAAAGCTAAATATGACACAATTAGGCAACACTATCAAATGTTCTTTTCCGCTTTACTATTAAATATAACAGTTATTAGATCCCAGAGAAAAATAATTATTAAGTATTCTTGGACTAAGGGATCACACACAAGATCTTTAGGAACCCAAGTCAACAATAAACGAGGTCCTGGCTCCCCACAAACCCGCACTGCGCCAGCAATGGTGGGAGAGGGCCCTAATCCTTTCACTATTGGGGGAGGACTATTTCGAACAGGAGATGTCTATCGAATGATGATATCTGGTCTTAGTCTGAAACTGTTTCTTCACTTCCTGTTAGTCTGACAAGGAAGAGGAAATATTATTTCTGTCTTAACTCCGTCACTTTTGCAGCAGGACAAACTGAAAGGACTTTTTCACAATTACGACGACACTGCTTAACTGTTAAGAATAGTGAGGAAATTACTAAGAATTTTCTTCCTTCGCTACACCATCAAATTTGCTATGAACATCATAAGTACTACCGCGTATTAGTAAGAATCTTATCGTGCTAAGCTGGAGTGTACAACTCGTACCTCCTTCACACTTTAGCAGGTCAAGTAGGTTCGTTTTTGAATAAGTGTAGAAAAGTAGATCCAGATTACTGCTACCGCTATGACAAAGCGATAACGTGGTACCTGATACCATGAGTTATCTAAGTATACGGTCTCCAATGACAAAGAATCATTAGTTGACTAGGTTATAAGTCAGTAAGCAACGGCTTTATTAATTTAGTTTACATACAACAATTGTACATTACGTTGACAAAGCAATTATATGTGCTATTTATTGTGTTGACGTAAGACTGTCTCTATTGTAATATCTACCTAATGTGCCTTTTGTAACGTTAAAAACTTTACTATTAAATCTATTTCATTTATAATTAGATTTGTATGCCTTAAATATTATGCGGTTGTAATTATCAACACTTTACTATTAAGAGTCGAACGCTGGCCTTCCCTAGTCTTCCAGCATATTCCAATTCGGTCCTTGACTTTCTTCGCTTTGGATTTATGATTGGGCAATATTTATGTAAATGTATTAATTCGTATATTTCAACACCGCATAGTTTGAGGGTTAGCACTAGATCCGTAGATAGGAAATATAGTGGGGAGGTGGTATAGTAGTTTAGCAAGGTAACCCAATGATAATCGTCCAATTTTTCGATATATGTTTTCTTGTTGGTTTGTCGGTTAGTATTTTGTATATGAAATTAAAAACGGTTACTGTTTTTGGACTGTACTTCCTTAATTCAATTTAACATCATTATTTCAATCAGTGGACGTCCATTGCTGGATACAGTACTCATGTAATGTATTTCACAAAATATGATCTCTTGCGTTTGACTTATGTCATTTAAAATATCTTACAGGAACTTAAATTTAAGTTTATAGTAAAAATAGCAAACTCCTCGACTGAAAGGTGCTTGCCTTGTCTTTTTATTTTCAATTGAACAGATGTTTATCGTTTTAAATAACTGCAGTTATCATTCATGATAGTTGTAATAAATTTTGACAACAATACAAACGAATTCGGGCCGCAGCATATTTACTATAATATTTATGCAAATATGTATCCGGTGTTAGAGAACAAAAAACCAGTAATATGCAAATAGGTTGAAATGCTAACTAATCGATTGCCAAATGTTTATCAAATTGTTAAATGTTAGTAGTTCTAAATTTAGGCGACGAATTTTAATCTCTAGAAGGTTACAATTCAATTTCTACAATGTCACTACACTTGGAAAAGGTATTACAGTAAGTCAGTATAAGAAAGGATTGCTCAAGAAACTTATTTATTACTCAAAATAAATGTATCATGTAACATGAATATCTCCGATTCCGGGTTGAAATGCATAATCTGGATGGTGATAGTTTTTTTTTGTTATCACCTGGCTAATTACTATTTATAACACCATTGCTGTTCCAACTGTTAAAACAGAGTAATCAGGACGATCACGCCTTGCCATCTACAAACCTCATTCTGATAACACCAAAAGAAATTGAAGTTAATTGTAATTGAAACATATGTGAAAATAAATAATTTTTATTAAAGAATACGTACACAGCATGTTACGTTACTTTTCCTGATATTATTATTTAGGTCCTTTTTATTATATTCTTTATTCTTCCATCATTTAATACTAATGTTATCTCAGTATCACAAAACTGTTGCACATGCATATTTATATATAACTTGTTCTAATTTTTATTGTTTACTATAATAAATATCTTTAGAAAATATTTCATAAATCAATTTCTCATAGATTTACTACTTGTTAATTCGTTTATATTATCTGTATGTATTCTTAACCCTGTTTCTTGGTCAAATTCATATCGTAACTTCCTATAAATGGGGTATTTGGTTAGGAAGTAAGGAACCGTGTCGTCTGTAGCATTGTCAAATATATACGATGGGCTTTTCAACACTTGAAACAGTTGAAATATTGTCAGAATCCGCCGTATCTTGTGAATTTCTGACCAGTTATATATTATTTTACGTATAAATACTCCGCTAGTTTTGAGAATCGAAAGCTCGCTGCCTCTCATTACATCGTAATGTTGACTGTAAAGAAAGTTGCTCCGTGTGTCGGAGATTGGCCGACAACCTTCTACTCTACAACGTTATTGGATAATTTTTATACAGTGCCGCAATGCGTCGAAACTTTGTGCGTCTTGTTCGCACTATTACATAAATAATACAGTCCATAAAACTATGTAATACATATCTATATGATACGGAAGTCAAGAAAACGAAAAAAAGCTGTTTTTAAGCCATCAGATTACATACGAAAAATAAATCAAAAACTTTAATTTTACTGTAATAATACTACTTATAAGTATAACGTGGTAAGGTTAATACCAAAATATTAATTAAGCATATGTTTTATGAGCTTTAAGTAATATTTAAGTCTATCGATACGTATGTTAAAGTTTAATAATGGTAGGTCTCTGTTGTCGGAGACCGTCTAAGTAGATTTAGCGCCAAACTGTAGCATGCAAACATTACTGGTGGTGAGTAATGGTGAAGGTTGAATGGTAATTCTAGCTAGTCAAGTTACTGGGGTAACGAATCATAATATTCTAATGTTCTATGTCGATGATGTTATACTACTAGCATCACATTTTTATGGTAAAGCATATTATTTGCCATCAAGTGAATGTTTCGCTTGTCTCGTAGTTTCGTCGAATATAAAAGTGTTGATATATATGTCGACATATAACATTGTAGACTACAGGATAAGCAGTTTCCTGTTACAATTATCTATGCCGAACCGCTTTCGCTTGAATAGCTCTTCAAGTGTTATGAAGTTTGAGCATACTAACGACATTACATCGATGGTAAATTTAAAAAAAAAACCCCCGGCTTTCTCTGTTTTGAAAAATATAAACAAGGAAATGAACAAAACAATATGTACTTTGTTCATTGTCAAATAAAGTTAAATTTAGTTCGTTCGCGATAGTGCAAGTAGTTCATATGTTATGGCCGTATGGCAGTATACAACAGTGCGGGCGTCGATCGGTCGCGCCAACTGGCTGACTTCTGTTTAAATTTCGAATGTTTCACCTATTTTGTTTTTTTTTTTTTTTAATAAAAGTTGAATCGCTGCAGTTGTATATATGTGGCCAGTGTTAAAAATAGATTTTAAAAAAGTATTTGTGCTATTTAATTTATAATAAATTAATATTGCTGAAATGGTAAGTTGGCATCGACTTATGTTTTTGTTTACACATTTCCTAAATGCCGTAAATCATTTGTACTACTAAATTAATTATAAATATTGTTTATTATTAAAGTGATATATATTTATTTACACTGCGTGCATTAATATACTGTAGAAATAAAGGAAATGACGTTGATTGCAGGCAGAGTTTAATTGATTTTCGCAGTTTATGGTGTCAGTTTTAGATATTTCTTTTTTAATACGTATAATTATTGTATACTTATTAAATAAACTCTACTTTTTCATTAGCTGTAATTCACTGCCATATTAATATATTAATTTTCACGTGATGTTTTGTAGTGCTGAAGAAATAACATGTACTTTATAATAAGGCATAATTAAAAGATTTGATATTATCTTAGACACGTTTTCTAAACAAAAGAGCGGTAAAAAATATAAATTAACCGGAGAAATATATTGCTATGTGGTAATTTACATAAATTATTGAAGCAATATAAAGACAGAGCTATTGCATGTTTACAAAGTTACTTCAATTATTTTTTTAAATTAATATAGTATAGTACAAGATTTTAAAAGTATATTTAACTTCAATGAATTCGATAATAGCTCATATTAATACGGAGTCATATGAGATTTCTTTATATCATAGAACATTAGTAACTGGATCTCTAGTCGGATACTATGAGCTACAGATATCTTCTGAGAACTATTAAATGATAGTTCTTAAGCGATAGTTCGTTGGTAGAAATAGACGATGTGTCTGTTTTTGCTTAGTGAATTAATTTTGATGAAATGTAATATTTAAATTAAATTAATAGGAGAAATAATAAGCAATTCGGCTATAATTTATATCCGTTATATATTTGGGAGTAAATATACCTGTCGTGTTGCTTTCGTCGAACAAGCGGTCGTGCATTCACCTCAAAAAACAAGAAACCATAAAGATCTTTAAAAATTATGTTTCAAAGTAACTGTTATGATATTACCGATACCAAATGTACTAATATAAAATATCTTAACGAATAAAAACAGATTTTTTAACAATTATATATGTATATATATATACGTATGTTGTCAATGATTTGAATTTCGCTGCAGCATCTATTTTGCTACTCTTAGTATTACTATATTATTACTAGCTCTATTACGTAAAGTACTATTAGTTACTAATACTGCACTATGTTAAATTCTTATGTACTATTTACCACGAAGCGGTTTTTTTTTTATTATTACGATATATTACGACGAGAAGAGCATGGCGTTCACCTGATGGTAAGTGATACGTCATTTAACAACGTGTCGCTGGTTGAAGATGGTATACACAACACCACATTCCGTTCATCGCCTTGAGACGTAAGATGTTGTCTCCTTACCCCAGTAATTTCGCCAGCATACAGCACCCTTCAAACTGGAACACGGAAATTTTCGCACATTACTATTTGGCGGTAGAAATAGGAACTGCGGTGATAACTACCTATTATGGTGGACAAAATATTTCATCAATTTTATTGTATGGCACGAGCCAACAATATAAGTAAGGCGTTCACCTAATAGTAAGTGATTCGCTTTCCCATAACTGGTTAAAATGGTATACACAGCATCAGAATACATTCGTATTTATTATGGTAGTCTCCAGCAAAAGAAACCTATCATTAGTATATTTCTTGAACATCCCGTCGCCTTTTTATATAAATCACAAGTTACTCTATAATTTTTCATTGCTTTCACACTGCTTAATGTAAGGCAATTAGTTTTTATAAATAGTCCTCTATTTAAATCAATAATAATGAAAACAATGTTACTACAATTGTCTATTGTCATTTATATGTAATATCAGTTCATCCAATATACACAGGCGTATAAGTAAAATACAAATTAAAGAACTATATACTACATTTACTAGTAAGTATCTGTAAGATATAATACTAATCATCATTGATTGCCTAATTTAATACAATATACATTACAATATACAATATACATACAAGGAACGGTAATCACGATTATTATAATGTGATAGATTGCGGTTTGTGAATACCGCGTAATGTTTAAGGTTTTGATTCGGAATATTTAAAGGAAAGACTTGCATCATTTTCTATTTAAATAACAAGGATACTATTGAGTTATAAAAGCATTTATTTATTATCCAATTTACAGAGAAGATTACAAAGGATGCTGTTGAAAGAAATTAAAGTAATTAGGTAGTAACTATTAATATTTATCATATTTCGTAATTGGTTGTTTTAGAAAGGGAAAATGTATAAGTATATAAGTATATCTCTGTGTATTTGTACATATATATTATATTATAATATACATGGGTGAATTAATACATATGCCTATTGTTAAAATGGATGTGGTAATTTATTTTAAGTAATAGAAGCACTAAATAAAATTCGGAGATTTCATAACGAGAGTCATAGTAACAGTTATAAAAGTAAATAAATATATTACAAAGTAATAACTCTGTCAATTGTCTGAGGAATAAAAAGTAATAATAAATCTATAAAACTCTGTAAAATGTTCCTCACTTAAGTATACAGAAATTGAGGCATAAATTGAAATGGTTTATATATAAACTTCCTTTGTTGTTATTATTCAACTGTGTTGTGTTTCTAATGATGCTCAATATTGCAACATATTTTACTTGAAGTTTATCAGATACTGGTGTTGGATGCTGACAAATTACTGGAGTAACGAGACTAAATTTTACGTTTCAAGCCGACGAATGTAATGTGATGCTGTGTATACCATCTTAACCAGGGCCATGTTATGGGAAAGCGAATCACTTACTATTAGATGAATGCCTAACTTGTATTATCCCATGTGCCATAAAAAAATTGTACAACTATTCATACAATTCTCAAGGCAATTACCATAGATATATTTTGATGATTTAATTTTAGATATAATAACAAACGCTTTATACGTATCGTCTCAATGTTCGTTGTCTTGAGCAAGAAATAATTTGATGGATTTAATATAATTTATAACCGGATGCGATAGTGTTATTTCACAATATGGCTTTAATTACATAATAAATATAGGATTTTCTTCAATAGTTCATTTGCGATGTAAACGTCCGTCATTTAATAGAAGCGTTAAAGGTCCGTGGATGAATGAAAAAAAATCTTTTGTCCATTTCTTCTAAAGTCATCTGTCAGCTATCTAATACTAATTTAAATTTGAAGTTGTATGAACTTTGTTAACTATAACGTATTTTCCATTAAAGATTTATTAACGTAATTCTTGCTTAATTTTTTTTTCTCTCGGTTAAATTGCCCGTGAACATCTTCATTCAATTTGCGTAACTATATATTACACTAGTTGAAATCTGAAGACGTTATATTGTTTGTGTTTATAATTTTTTTGCTATTTGAAAAATATACTAAAAAATATGTATTCAGGACATTTTTTGCATAAGATTTTTTTCCTATTAATAGTTTTTATTTGGAAGTTACAAAAAAACATCTCAGTATTATTTATTTGTATAGATTTGTTTGCTAATGTTAAATACAACACGAGGTGAATGATATATGAAATAAAACGTATTTACATGTGTACATACATCTACAACCCATAGAGGCTTTTTTAAGTATAGTCGTTAAATAGATTTGATATTCATTTGATGAATTCAAAACGTTGAAATGTAATCCATTAATTTTTTGTAGTTTTCACGGAATTGAGTACTACGTCTCTTTTATTATTTTTTCTGTATCTCATAGTATCGTACTTAATGCAAATACAAGAATTAATATACCTTCTTCTACATCTATATTGCCAGAAAACTAACAATACCATAGCAGCTCATTATTAATGTGCAAATCTTACTGCGTCGTAGTTAGTGTCGTTGTAGTTAGTATAATTATTTGAGTAACTAGATGTTTTAAATTATCAGTATGATAATCACAAATGAATACATTATTGGTCTTTAATAGTTTATCATCATCAACAGCTTGCATTATTTGTATCCGATATTCAACAGTAAGTTAACACTAATGGTATTTACGAGTATATTTTTCTTTATTCGTTACTTAATGTCCAAGTAAGTAATAAAAAAGGAACTCATTTGTAAGCTTAAATTATAGCAAACTTGTTTAAATAAACAACTAAAAAAGGTTCTCGCTTTTACGTACGTTTACGTCACGTTTGAACGGGCAAAGACCTTTGCATTTATTTTATTTCAATTTTTCATGCGAAATATTCGTATAAACTAATTTTCTGTTAATTCAGTAACGTCGCAATGTGTTTTGGGTATACTTAACACAGTAAGAACTTAACCAGCAACATTTAACTTGAAACGCTGCACGTATTTCCTGCGCAGTCGGCCTGCGATATCTGATGTTCTCGTTCAGTAAATAGTTAACTAACCGTTTATGACAAAGATAACGACGCATCTGTATAATGCACTTCGCTTTAAGCCCTGAGAATTTGCCGAGATTTCAGATGAGATTAAATACGAGACGTTTCTTAGTCGGCACTGTAATTGTAGAAATGTGAACTTAGTAGTTCATTTGCCCATATTATGTATAAAAAAGAATATATTTTCATGTTTTCATCCGCATCATTAACATGATCACAAACATCGCTCTGTGTAGCCTGTCCATTGTTAAAGGTAGACTTTCCCCCCTATTCCTTTTATTTTGTACAATCAACAACAAAGAAATGTATTTTTATATAAATTACGGAATTGCCAATTATTTATATTAAAATTATCTGTGTTTGAAAAATTTTCATATTACTAAATTTTCATATTATGAAAAAACCTAATAGAAACTTTTATTATATTTTTCAGAAATTATATATGCTACATGCCTTTACTAATCCGTTCTTGTTTTAATTATAAATGTCTAAACACTAAATTACTACTGACTATCAGGAGGATTACGTAAATATTTTTGTTTTATAGTCTGTATTAATGTTCTCGTATTAAGTGAAATGATGTAATTTTCCTTGAGAATATATTAAATTATTAAACAATTATCATAAAACATACTTGCCACAAATATACACTATGTACCTTTTCGAAAAATAAGACCGATCCAAATTTTTATTGTTGGAAAAAAAGGTTACACAGCAGATAAAAAACTGTTTTGTTGAAAATTTGGGTATTAACTGTTTTTAACGATAAGTTAATATTGAGAGGAAATTAAAAAAAGTATAAAAGAACAAAGAGGTAACCAAGAAGTTTTTATAGGTCCAAAACGTTTTTAATTTTTAATTTAAATGTACAGAAGGTTTAATATATGTAGGATTCAATAGAAGCTATTTGGCAGTCAATTTGCATGAGTTTGTGGACTTGTACGTACAATGCTTGATTTCTGCATTCAAATGTCCTTCTAACCTAAACACGTTGACTGTATCACATTGAACCGGTTAAATAAACATTTATAGCGCGTTTACCTTTTTCCTCTACCATAAAAAGATTGTGGATTTACGAAATAATATCTATGATATTTTGAATATTTATGTATGGCAATTATGAATACATGCGGCCATGATGAACGTTAAGAAAAAACAATAATATTATAATTTTGTCTAGATGTTTTTAATCTGTTTATAAAATATTCATAAACTTTTACATCGAGGTAAACAGCCATAAATTTAACTATGCTCAGTTATACTACTTTAAGCAAGAAAAACAACGAGATTCAGCTATAAAATTATTTTAAGTACATAGTAGTGCTAGTTAATGTACTATTTTGCATTTAATATATATTTACACGTGGAAAGTTTCTGATCTCAGAGACAATCTAAGTATGTAGGTAACCATCGCAGCTCCTACAGCAGCTAATAAATAGTAATGTGAATACATTACTGTATTCCGGTTTGAAAGGCGTTGTAGCTAGTGATATTACTAGGGTAACGAAGAAAATAATTATTAGCTCCAATCCAGAGCCATTTCGTGTAGAGTTTGTATGTTGGTAGCGTTTTTTCGACCCTCATACAGTAAATTTTGAACGAGCCATTGTAAATGTGAAATCTATGTCTAGTATAAGTGGAGGTAAAAAAAAAAACACTTTATTGTTGTATGTTGATTAAGAACCACAGATAAAATTTCTGTTTACCATGCTTTATTAGATTAAATACGGTGTTATTTTATAAACTCATATTTGCAATGAACTTGACGATTTCTACACAATAACGCTACAATTTTCTTGCTCAATTAATCTTTGTGTATTTTGCGGATAATATAATAATGTGGCGTTTATCTAAAATGGCAGACGTCTTCGTGACTAACAAAAGTTATGAGTAGACGTTATCTTTGCAGTAACATCTCGTATCAAGGCTTTTATCTGTATGGACGACATCAAATCCTCTTTGTCTGGTTTTCTTCACTTTAAAAATTATCTTCAATTAAAGAAAACATTTGACAAGTTTCTTTATTTTTTATATATTTTACTGTAGCTGCCATAGTGATTGTCATAGTTATCTAACTCAAAAAGGAAACTCAATCTACACTTATATTAAGACTTGTTTACATTTGTCATTGCTATTTGTTTGAGCCTTCATCGTGTTTAAAGTATTTTTCATCTGCATCTTTATTATCACCGGTAACACATTGTTGGATATGTTTCCCTTAAGAATCTTCACACTGATCAGTGCTGCACATTCCAAGATTTCATTCGTTACCAGATCATCAGTTCATCTTTTTTATCTAGTAATAACAGTATTGTTGTATGTCTGATAATTTTTTTTTAGATTGCAATATATGTAATGCAAGTTGCAGCGAACCTGTCGCCCTAAGCTTCACTTATATTTATTCAGTAGTTTTCTTTACTCTGCTTATTTCAATTAATTTGATTTTCAAAAATTTATATATGTATATATAATTTGTAAAAGTTCGATATTTTAATTACAGAAGAAGACCTATTACAATGAATATCTGGTAACACTGCCGCCTTTTTCATAATTTCATAAGGATGCAGGATATTAGGCCTAACAGTCACTAAGACCTTTTATGGCCTATGATCATTAAACATTGTAACAATCATTTCTCCAGTTGAGTTAATTGACCATTGTGACCCAGTTAGTTCATTACACTCGCTAACTGATCGACGATGAACTATTACGTTTAACGCTGGTAACAAGTTAATAGTAAGAGGAACTAGCGTAGTTGAACGACAACTTATTACAGGTAATATTTAAATAGTATGTATTATTAAAATTATAAATTTTAAAAGAATTTCTTTATACGAATTGCATCCTCATTGGATTTTTTATGTTGGGAGAGTTATGGAAGGGGTTCTCGGCTAAGTGATAATCTTCAAAGCGTTTGTTTAAAAGGTATAATTATGTTTAAGAAAAATTTATCGGCATTTTTCCATTGTCTATTAAATACGACCAATATAAATTTTAAATGATTTCATAATTTTCTATGAACTGTATAATTTTGTTTACGAAATTAAACTAATTCAAAGTTTGTGTTGTTGTTCTTGTAAGTTTTCTAATTATGTCTATTGTTTCTATTTCAAAACTAATGTATATAATAAATAATTAATTCGAGTGTTAAAAAAAATCGACTCAAATAAGATCGATGTGGCAATGTTTCCTACTTGTTTCGTTATTTCTAAACTGATTATGACATAATGAACTTTCTGTATGAAGATAAAAATTACGAATTAACTAGAAATCGTCTTGTTATTTAAAAGCACAGCACTATAATACCGTTATCTATATTTAAGTATATGGAAGCTTGCTTACAAGTTGATTTCTTAGTAAAACAAACAAATAAAATAGGTTTTTAGCGTGTACAGTGCTGGTTCAAGGCTGATAATAATCGCTTTGGGGAACCTTGATTCACTTTAGTCCTTGGCAATGTGATTTCAAAGAAATTTTAACACGTCATTCTAACGCAGCAATATATACATAATCGATACGTAAATATAAAAGACATTAGTACTTCTTGGACATCGTTGTAGCAAAAAAAAACCTTCGTAAAGTTTTTGGAGTTAACAAAATGCAATAATTTTGAGAAATTTATCGATAACTATAAAAAGAGACGTTAAGTCCTCTTATTACAATCATGCAATTGTATCTGTATGTTTACTCGTATTCAAAATATTTTACACACTTTGGGTTACGTAAAACTTCCATTACAGTAAGAAAACGCCGTAAATTTTAAACTTTTACGCTTTTATATTTATTAATCTTGTGTAAATATCTTGTTATAGTGTAAGAAGGCTATTACGGTGTCAGATTTTTAATATGTAGGTGGTTACCAGGCGGGTTCGAAAAAACAGCACAACAGCAGAAGCAAGGCGCTGGTCAAATTAATATAATTTTAAAGTATAACAAATAAAAAGATTTTGAAAAGGAAACCAGTGGAAATTTTAACTATAACTCTTACGAAAGAAGGTACCGGGAAAATCCAATCCAACATTTTGGTGAAACCGTTACTACATAAATGTTCATTATATTGGCAAATCTAACACTGTACCTATATAGTAATGTTTGCCGTTTTTGTATTAACAAACAATTTGCGCTTATTGTTCGTCTATTAACTTGATGTGTCCAAGAATTTAAACATTTTTTATCTGTAACTCAACACGGATATTCTATGTTTATTGCTCAGTTAATATTTTATATGTCATATCTATTTTTAAAGACATTTCCAAGTTAGTTTTAATAACTTAGATTGATTATATTTTTGTGATTATAATTTAGCTGTTTTTTGGCCATAAAGAGGCGCGGGTTTAATCCCCAATGAAAGCTCATTGGAGATTGAACTCGCGCCCCTTTGAGACAAATAACCTTGCTAACTGAGCTGGCTTTATGGTTAAATTGTAACCAAAAAACCAAATAAGTTTAAGTTATTAAACTGAAGCGAGTTTGCGGTAAAGAAGACAAACTTCCAAGAATAATAATTTTTGTGGACCTGTGATCCACTAACCCGGACTTGGACAGCGTGATGGATAAGTGGCTCTGGTTCTCGATTTGAGAGAAAACTTTGAAGTTATTATTAACAACGGTAATTACTTGTCAATGTATTACACAAATTGTAACGAAATGTCCTATTTATACCAAAACACGATACGAGTTGGAAATGGAAATAAATGAATATATAACAAGCAGTAATATTAACCAGTTAATGAGCAATAAGATAACCACGAATAGATTTTTGAAATATTGCACCAAATCAGGTACAGGGTCATCCTGATTTACGGCTTCAGGAGAGCAGTAATAATAATTAAAAAAAATTCTTGTCAATAACGATTATTTGTCGTTATAAAGTAAGGACTGAAAAATGTATTGAGGTCATATGAAAAGATAAAACGACGAGGGCATTGACAGATGTCCTTTTAAACTTCATGTAATTATACTTATTATACGTCGGTTCAGCGAAACGCATCAGCAGGTTAATATAACCGTATTTTCAGACCAAGACTTCAGTTCAGTTTATTTATTGCACATTTTTAAATAGCTTTTAAACATAATCATCTCTTCTTTTAATGAAATGTGCTTTATCGTCTTGTAATTTATAGTAATGCCTGTAAATATTTATTTCTTCAAAGAGATAACCTGTCTTCTAGAAGTCAGAGCTTTGAGGATGTTTTTATTCATTAAAAAACATTTGGTGTTCTCAGCTTCTTTTAGTTAAACTTGTTGTTGAAAACAAAGGTTCGTTCATTAGAACCTTAATCACATCGACTTTAGTTACTTCTTTGAATACCATCAAATCACTTGAACACATCATTTCATTATCATAAGTCTTTGTTCGTGTATCCAAAATATTATAATGCATTCAAATATGAATATTAAAAATATTACTTAGGATTATTTTGTAAGCATTGTGTGTTAGCAAAAGGTTTAGCCCATACAAATGTATTGAAGCGAATTATTCAAGTATACTTGTCGACTCATATTAGCTGCTTATATGTAGATTGTTTAAAAATTTGTTTTAACAAATACAAATTTTTTTTAAGCGAAAAAACTGCATAAACGAATAAATAACAAGATACAAAGAATAAATGACGTATAATAAACTATGACAACAAGCAAAGTAAAACTTTTATAATATCAATGATAAATTTAGGATTCTCCGTGTATAGAGCAACTAAGAAGAAATAATTCTCAAAATATTAGATTGTCACCTTTGTGACATTGTTACGACACCGTACTAATTGCAAGGTTTAAAACTTCTTTTTCTCCTGATGAGAGAAGATTTTGAACCCCAGCGATGGTAACACGAATTGTATTATGTTATACAACGTTCGCATAAACTCCTGGCAATGCAAACATTGTATTAGCTTCTTCCATATTAGAAGACAACTATTGACGTATCTACGTAGTTTACCTTTTAGTTTCCGCTGTGCAAAAATGTCCGTAACTAAACCTTTGTTTTACCGTAGTTAATTTGTCAACGGGACCACACATAACGTTGGCAGTCATATTATAACAGAATGATGTTATGGTAATTGTTTTTAAAAGTCCAAGTTCTATGTCTCGTGACACTGTCTTCCAAATTTTTATTTCTAGCATTGAACCAACGGGCTCATTTTAAAGCTACCTGGTACTAAAACCTGTTACTTATTTTCAATTATATTTTACATTAAGGATATAAGACATATATTAATAAATATTATAAATAGTTGATTGATATATGTCCACTATTGAAAGGCATGTAGCAAGTTTTTTAAGTAACAAGAACATTAAGTAAAATGTATAGGTTATATAAGGATAGTCATAATAATGATTATAAAATCAAATAAGTGTATAATAACCAAATAAGATCTCAGACTACAGTCTGAGGAATAAAAGAAAAAAGATATGTAATATCGATGCACCGAAATAATTGTAAGCAATACAAAAATTTCTAACAGGCTTACTGAAGTAAATTATATATTGCAATAAGTAGTGCCTTAGATAAATAATTCTAATATAAATAAATACTACATTGGCATACTACATGTATACTAGTATGTATTTTATACTCATGTGTTCCACATAACTGAAATGAGATTGGAATATTTTTAATGAATTTATTAAATTCAATTCCTTTGTCGATTGTTAAGGTTTCATTATATACAAAAGATATAATTTTAATAAAGACCAGGATATATATATTTTTACAGTCGGTGCCATTGATCATAGCAAGTGTGACGTAAAATTACATGTAAATGGTAGCGGTTGTCTTTTTTGTGTTTAACATACGGAATAATGCTTTTAAGTATAATTTGGTATAACACATAAAAAAAAATAATTCATAATGTCAATGAGAAACCATTTTTATGAGTACATTACAGAGTATAAAGGTACTTTATTCGTCGAGACGAGACTAGCAAGGCATTTATCTGATGTGGCCCTGGTTAAGATGGTATAAACAACACCACATTGCGCTCGTCACCTCGAGATATTAAATTTCATTACCCCAATAATTTCACTAGCATTTAATACTCCTCAAACTGGAATATAGTAATATTTGCACATTACTATTTGGCGGTAGAAATG
>DWLS01001539.1:0-21300 GCA_018246255.1 Pachliopta kotzebuea | reverse complement strand
ATAATTTATATATGTATATATTTTCTAGCTCGCGGAGTCCGGATCCGCGAGCGCAGGGTCAGATGAAGCTTTCACGGTCATAATAGTGGCCGAAAGCATCGACATCACCCGAAAAAAAAAAAAAAAGTACTACTAAAGTTTTTTTTTACTACCGCAAGGCAGACTGACGATCTGGTGAGGGTCGCGGGAAACCACAGTATACGAGCAGTGCAGGAGGAAGTCGTGCGGAAATCCGTGGAGAAGGCAAATGTCCGGCAGTGGAGGTCCATAGGCTGATAATTACGATTTTTTTGACTAATCCAAATAAGTTGCCAATTTATATCATTACCATAGTCAACAGAATGTGTCTACGCCGGTTTTGGCGGAACTATCTAAAACTGGGCTGAATTCGCTTTATATATTTAGATCCGTTTTAGGGTTTGTTCAAAAATGAAAACATCATTAAACTATTGGTTGCTTATTACATTTTTACTAGAATTTTGTTGACTGTACGAAGGATATGTCATGTAATTAGCGTTGAGATTGTTAATGGTCGATGGCACAAGCGAGATGTGACCTTATGACTCACATCTACATCCTGAACGCGTTCAGTTGTGAGCAACGTGATATTTATTCAACCGATGCAGATAATTAAAGCATTCTACTGTGATTACTTTTAATAATTACCATAATTATTCACTTTAAGTCAAAAACCAGTTGATAATCTTAGTATACTATCAATGTATTTTATATTAAATTCAAGTATTTTTTTATGAATTATTGTTATTCATTTATTAAGATGACAAATTGTGGCCGATGCACTATTGCTTATTAAAGCTATTTATATCTTTGTTTTACTATTACTATAGATTTTGTTGTGTAAGCAGTATTGAATTAAATCTTTGAAATACGTAAATATTTAAAATTTTTGAATACGTAGCAAATGATGATTTTATACAACGAAGCACTGAGACGAGCAGAACATTAGTGATAAGTGCTATTAACAATGTTTTATACATGAACCGCAAGGAACATTTATTTCTTTATTAATTTGGTTTCCAACAGCAAGTAAATTTCATACAAGTAGTATGATTAACTTTTCGATGCTTAAACGCCAATGAATTGTTTCCGTATTACTTCATAACAAGCATATTACGTTACCTTTTATTAACGAAATTTAATAACAACGATTGAAGTGAAACAGACTATATTGTATATTATTTGACCAAAATATTTCATATGTTTAAGTAATAAGGTCTAAATTTCTTTAAACCCCCGTCAATTCATTTTTAATGAATCAGCTTGCATTATTTTGATACTACCCGCCCCATTCGTGTATGAATCGTGGGTATTTTGATTTAAATCTTTAATTTACATTAAAAAAAATCGATTCGACGTCGCAAATTATTTCGAGTTCTGTTGATGACTGCATTCGTATTTTAATCGGGAGATCATTAACCTGTTTTATATTGAAAAAATGTAAATATTTCACAGTTAAATACTGAGTAACGAAGACTGAGCATTAAAGTTAAACCTTAAAAGTATTATTTTATGAAAACAAAGTGTTAACTTCCTGTTTTAATCAGAGAGGAGTTGTTTTAATGAGGTCCTTTTACAATAAGGTAAGGAAATATCTTCCCTGTTTTAAACAAAGGCTAGCAACAAATACAATTAAGTTAAGCTACTTACAAAATTCAAAGAAACTGCAGTGCTTTCGTAATAAAATATGACAACAAAACAAACATTCCAAATTGCTCACTTTACTGAACAGGGTCATTTCGCCATCAACAAAGCACAATATCGCAACACTGATACTAACCTAAAAGTGCTATCGCTAAAACAAAAAGTTTATCTGGACATTTCACTTCAATAATCTTATCGGTTGAGTTTATCAGATTAGTTTAGTCAGAACTGGACACTTGCTTACATTATCTAATGTTTTCGGAAAGTGCTTTTTCAATTTACAACATAATCGAAATATTTTCACTTACCTCAAAAACTATTGTAATTGAACGATGAAAACCTTCCCGATATTATTACATAGATATAACGATAAAATTAAAAGTGAATTTAATCATAAATATATTAAAACACATATCAATCATCAACACATATCTTAGTTTAAGAGTTAAGACCAGGAAAAACAAAAGAATTGTTATCTTGATTTCTGTTATAAATGATTTATAATTGCCATCAACATCATCATCAGCTTTTTCTAATCCGCTGCTGGCACAGACCTTTCCTAATGTCTTACACCAAATGCGGTCCTCAGCTTTTCCATTCACCCACTCCTGATCGCTCTAATGTCGTCGGTCCATATGCAAGAAGGGCGTCCTTCTCTATAATTACTGTTTCTTTATAAAACCTTTAAGAGAATCTAAAAAGGGAATATTTAAAAATACAAACAAATTTCCGTATAAGTTACAGCCAATATCCTACACAAAGTTGCGTCCATTCACATAAAATGAACCAACACGAACTAAATACTGTCGAAGCGTTAAAAGGACAAAAAGCGAAGTACTTAAAAAAAGTCACTTCATCTGTATGGTATTTTTAGTCCGTAAGGTATGGAAATGAAACGTTTAATTTTATATGATTATGGAAACATGGAATGGGAATAACATACCTAGATTATTCCCTGACCCGCCTTGAGTGGTTCGGGACGATCATATTCCTCTCTTCTTGTACGTCTTGTTGAAACAAATTGTATATTTATTAGTCCTTAGGGTATTTAACCTTGTACGCTAAATGTCAAGGTAAGATATTTAATATTAGGTAGCAAGTCTTAATCACTTCATGTTACAATGTAACACTTTAAACACGATTGAAACATATTATACATGAGTATAGTTTTCTTTTAGAAAAAACGTATTAATACTACAGTCCCTTTTTTAAAATGGAGAAAGTGAGGTTTGAGTTAGAATTGAAAACAGAATATGTATAACTTTTAGGAGATATTCAAAGTTATATGGGCTTTCTCCCAACCAAAGTTACTTCGGCGGTCTCTTTCGAAGCATTAAGAAGATTTAAAAATACAATAAGATATCTACATCTGTATATACTACAATTTATGTTGTTTAAACTTAACCTCTTAACCCTCTAGTTTATTAAAAACCGCAGAGTGTTACCCAAAGAAATTCTTACTATTTACGGATAGATACTCTTAAGATCAGGGTAGCTTCTTCCTCGTCTCGTAAAATTCATAATCGTCTCAAATATAACAAGCATTACGTCAATGTATCAATGGATACCTGGTCATCGTCTGTCACATTTCCACGGAACCATGCGTAGGTACTCATTGGTTTACATGCGGGCACGCGTCGATAAACAGATAAATGACGGATATTCACTTACAATGAATGCTCATTCAGAGAATACCAAAGATTTCACGTCGCCTACCTTTTTGACATTATGAGGACGTATTCTAAATATTAGTAGAGTAAATTATAATATCGCAGTCCTCTACAAACATGTCTCCGTATGGTCAGTCCGAAAACAAAATATGATAATGAGACAGGCGCCTCAGTTCCTGTTGTAACTGACCTACAGTATATTTACACCTCAGTCGTTACTGATAATGAATGTTATATTTTAATAATTGTTATATAAGTTACAACATGCGTTGTTGAGGTCATTGCAAAATAGTCTTTTGTAGAATACATTGCAAGAGACCTAAGTTATGCATAAGTGGCCTACCAGATAAAGATAATGACGAATATATAACTAATAAATGGAATCCTAAATGATTTCTCCGTAAATGTGCTGATCAATCAAATGAATACACTTTTAATCTAGACTATACTCATATAACGATACAAGCTACGAAATATAAGGAAGTGTTCTTTAACCTCTTTTTTTAAACCTTTAAAAAATATCGGATGTTTACGAAAACTTGCTTTTGGAGTTTCATTAAAGAAAGGGAAATTTACGCAGCAATAATTTAGTTTGTATATTACTTCAAAAAACAAGTAATTTATATAAATAATTATATGAGTAAATAAGAGTAAGTTTCTATTATTATTTTGTACTAGTAAACAACGAACTTTTTCTGATTATGAATGATACTCAACTAATTGCTAAATACATTATACACGTCTTAAAATATGTCTCGTCGCCGTAATAACTTTACAATCACATTGCGGTGCGTTTGTACTATTTGAACAGTCTACAGCAGTAGTAACATTACTACTGCTAGTAAAGCTATTTAACAACTTGAGAACTTAACAAAGCGTTTTAAAATAATTTTATTTGTCGTTGGTTACTCGTGTCCTTCCTTTACTTTACATTTTAAGTAAAAACCAATTCTAACCTGTAGACACTTGTTAAATACAATAACTATAAAATGTTAGAGGGAAGAAACGCTTGTATGGAAGATTTAATCACCTCACCTATCCTTAAATTTCTTGTACGTTTCCTATTGGATATTCGTACTGACGCCCACAAAACTGTATAAATAACCATTTACGTGAATATATTTACAATACACTCTTAACATAAATTGAAATATACTTTTCCTAATGCACTCTATCATTTTAATGATTTATACAACAAATACATAAACATTTTGTTCAAATAAAAGTTGATAAACTATTTTCAACATTGTCTATGTTAACGTCAATATCTTTATTCTACGTTTAATTTCGAGATGTTTATTAAATTAGTTATGAAAAATAGTTAATATATTCGCAATTTTACTACTTACAAGAAATTACTGTTTGTTTATTTAAATCATGCCTTTAAAGAATAATAGATACCTTCGATATTACATATGACAAACACGTGATGCTATACTGATATGCAGTTTCAATATATTTTTATACGATTAGGCGAGCAAGACGTTCACAAAACCTTAACCAGTTAAAATAGTATACACAGCACTACATTGCACTCACCGCCTTTAGACATGAGGTGATAAATCTCGTTACTCTAGTAATTTTACTAGCTAATAACACTCTTCAAACCGGAACAAAGTAATGTTTGCATATTGCTATTTGGCGGTAGAAATAGGAGCTGCGGTGGAACCTATCATATGTTATGAAGAAGACCTATTACTGAATGTTTCAGGGTTCCTGTTAGCTTTATTTTAATATATAAATATTTCCGTGTGCGTCTGTACTGTTTACATTTTAGTAAACGTAGTCTAATGCAAGTTTTACGATGTATCCCTATACACTTTTGTTTTTACGTCTCGTGCGCCTGTCCGGACTTAACTGAGACGTAGTAAACTTTATGCTCATGGTTTTTATTACTAACCCGGTGGCGTATTAACGACCCCTTTCAAACCGTAAAAGGTTTGGTCCCGAGGAGATGGGCCCGGGTTGAAATTTAAATTGGATTATAACCGTTTTTGATGTGCGCTCGGAATCATTTATAATGCTATCTGATAACATTCTTTCTAAGACCAAGTCTAGTGTTTTCTGTGTGTTTAATAACAATACGCGTTATATAATTAGTCTAGATGTGGTTAAAAAAATTATAATTGTAGTATTAGAGGAAATTACTACAAACATCTTTAATTCTCTTTTCGTTTATATTTTCGAGTATATACTACAAGTTGATATAAAGTACTTTTCCAAAAAATCTATGATTTTAACAAAATTTAAATTGTCTTAGACTATATTACTGTTTTTAACATTAATACAAATTAATTTAAACACTAATAGAAGACTCCGAATGTTAAGAATTGCTTTTTGCACAGGTAAAAATAATCACCTAATCTTTTGTGGTATCAATTACAATTGTAACTTATCTCTTCAATTTGCTCTACAGAGCCGATCTTTGAAATAAATTCAATAGATTGTAAAGAATTTATAGAAGAATCGATACAGTTCTCAAAAAATATACATATAGTAAAAAACGAAGAAGGTCGAACAGTTTCCTATTTACGTTTTAAAGAGATAATTGCTTACAGACTGTTTTTAAACATCTGTTAGTATTTTGATGATCTAATACGCTATAGCTCTAAATCTTCTTAATAAATTGATTAATGCTTGCACAAATTCGGTTAAAAAAAATATATATATTAAATCATTTGTGTTCAAACTTATAAAAATCCGATAACTAATATTATCTTCTTTACACAAACGACATTAATTAAAGTGTTTTAATACTTACTTATTAACTTATTTATACAATTAGCTGCAGTAATATACAATTTGCGTTAATAATAATAATAATCCTTTAAAAGCCACAATAAAACATTAAATTAGCAGTCATCAATACGGATTTTCCCAGGATACCACCATGTTTACTAAAACTTTATACAATTACTCAACCACTGACAAACAATTAACTGTTATTTATATAACAGTATAAGTTGTTAAACACATTACATTATTTCTAAAAGTAATGTTTTGTTAAAAATGTTTGAGTATGTAAAGTTTGAGTAAATAGCTTTTGTCTAATAATATTAAGATAAGATAATATAAAGATTAGAAATTTCCTCGAAAACTTCCTTTTGTTCTGTGATAAGTATCATTATTGATTACAAAGCTTATGTCCGGTAACTAGAGTAAAAGAAAGTAAATATTTTTAAACAAATTATGATTAGAAATGTTATAGATAAGTTTTGTTAATGTTAAAATCGGATTAGGAAATTTCAACAGTACCTAATGGTTGTATTTCGTAGATGAATTCCTAGTAGAAGTTAAATGAATATTGCTGTTTATTTAAATGTAATGAAAGTGCACGTTACACGTTTGCGATGCACGAGTTTTTATAGACACATCTACTTTTAATATGGCAACCAAGCATAAACTACTGTTTCTCCTAGCAGGCGGGATTTTCTTTTTCTGTGTAGCTATAAATATTAATACTTGGCTATTATTTTGATTACTTACATATAAACGTGAAATGAAAACTTGATATTAAAAAAAAGTTTATATCTTTCAAATGTACAGATAAGTTGTTATTTGGACCTCTGCTCTTTATTCAAATTTGGTTTTAAAACAAAAGAACTTATTCTATTTTAAAAGCGGAAAACCCAAAGGAAACCGGGATATTGCGGTGTGGCGATAGCAGGGAGGAATGGAAACCGCTTGCTTGCTTGTTATATATTACAAAAATGTACAAACTGTGGGTAGTAGAAAAATTATTGATTATACATAGTTTCCCTAGGGAAACTAGCGATAATTCAAATGAATTCTAACGGGTATCATCCCAGACAATAAACATCGAATGGACATCGAAAGAAAAGGTTCGATGATGTAAAATAAACTACCCCGGTGTAATTACTTTAAAATGAAGACAGCGAAATATGACTGAAAAAGTTTTCTCTGACTGCCTAAACTCCTTTTAAAGATAACAATAAAAATTGCATAGTGCCATCTGTCGTCAAAAATTATTACAAATATTAATCAATTTAAAACAGCGACCTCTAGTAGTCACTCGACAACTTAATTTAAACAGCTATTCGTCGACAGATTACTACATTATTTTTATTTAAAAAGCATGTTTTTTAAAAATCGGTACTATTTTAATAACTATTAACAAAAACATAATTTTTTATTTAATGTAAAAAGTCATTTGTTAGTATCAAAATATATTGTTTCTTACTTTTATAAAACTTAGATTACGAGTGGTAACAATTATATGACTTTTTAGAAGCCATGCCTTATTTAATGACTTCTAAAGTTATATTTTCAACGATTTGCCTTAAAATTTATTTGAATATTTCTGAACTGACTTTAAATTTAACATATTATTACGTAGCTGCGGTGTCCGAGTGGTTAAGGAGATGGACTTGAAATCCATTGGGTTCTACCCGCACAGGTTCGAATCCTGTCCGCAGCGACTTTTTTTTATAACCAGTTAAACATCTTGTAGTTTAGCGACAAATTTTCCAAATAAAAATATATCACTTGGAATCTAGAAATAAAGACATTTTTAATTCACATCTAAAAATTTATTTTATGTGATAATTTAGTAAATTTGAATCTGTTTATTAAATTTTAATCTTTATATGTAGGAGATTCTTGTGTATTTCACAACCAAAAAGATTTCAAAGGCATTTTAAGGAAATCTCTGCCAAAAAATCGTTATTTAAATTTGTATTTTCTATTGAACAGCTACATGAATTTTTTGCAAAAATTTATTATTATGAATTGTTTCTTCATAAAAAATATAAATAATTCCTTCGAGCCGGATTTGAACCAGCGACCTATGGATTTCAATTTATTATTACTCTACAGTCCACCGCTCTACCAACTGAGCTATCGAAGGTTGACATAATAATGTGAAATTTAAGTACATCTTCAAGTAAACATTTAAATAATTTTTTAAATTTATTAATAACAGAAACAAAGATTATTAATAAAAGAATAAATAGAATAATTTCATAAACTCCTTTCATTAATTAAACAATGTCTTATGTACTATATAAAAGACGTAATGTTATTATACAACAAAACATAAACAAAAAAATTGCAGATAATTAATTAAAAACATCACTTTTTTGGTATTTCGATGTTATAAATTGTTATTTAACTTTTAAAAACGCTTTTTTTCTTCTAGTATACACTACAACATAATTTCCCGGTTTTATTAAAATATTCATCTGCAAAAATTTTATCTAATCCAAAAAATATTAAAAGCAACTTTTACTACTTTCAGAGACAATTTATTAGTAATTGTTAATCATATAAACAAATGAAAGAATAAGTTATAATTAACTTTATTATGAATTTAACATCACCTTATTATTTAAAGTTATATATAATTTTAATATAAATAAAATATTAATGTCCGTTGAACGTTTAACTCGACCGCTTCCTCTCAGACTTCTGAACTTATAACTATACCGCTTTGAATACTTATTGTTCCGGTTTGTAGTTTGTATTTCGTTTTAAAATAGACTTATAAGCTTTTCTAATAATCGAGCCTCTTTTAAATTTAAACTAAATGACGTTCATACGCTATTGCTAGTCAAAATGAGTAGGCGCAACATTCATTATTTTCTTTGTTTTATTTGGGTAAAGCAATGGAATGCCTTCGTAAACTTAAATTCAGAGGACAAGAACAAGACATATTGGAAATAGAAGCACAAAAGCCATAGGGACGTTCTACATTTCCTTTATAAAATGTTACACGAAAGCTTGTCGGTTCTACCAGCGCAGTACACTCCGCAGGACTCTTTCTTCTTTGATTCCCACTTGCAACCTCATGGAAGTTGAAAACACCTATCATCTTGTTTATTTGAAAGTAATATAAAATTTAATTTCAATAATTAATTTTTAATTTCGAATACTCACAATTTCGTTGTATTTTTTAACACGCAAATCGTTCAAAGAAACTTTCATTATGATTTAAACCTAATACATCCGAACATTAATATGTATTTGTAACATAAAAATCATATTCATTTACTGTTTGGACTCCTCCACATTAGCTCTTGCGAAGCCTTGTCACATGCTGTGCTCCAACATGTATAAAAAGCTCGTTCGTTGCATATTTATTTGTATAACTTATAGTTTGAACAAAAATAATATTGTTTCCTAAACTGCATGGAATATTTCGATTTAGTTGAATAGTTTAATTCAAAAGTGTCTATTTCCATTGAATCTATTTCCTACTGGTTGTATTCAGCTTAGCGACCACCGGAGCGATGACCGGTGTGTATGCAAACATTCGCCGAAAATATCTTACTACAATACTACAACAATATTTACATTGATAGTTGACAAGAGTTGAATTTTTAGTTTTTCTGGCCCTACTTTGTTAACTTGCAGTACTAAATATTATCATCAATTAATTATTAAGCTAATTTTGAGCAAAAACACGTAGTTAATAGCATGTGTATTACTGCTTCGGTCGATTTATCATATTATGGTTTAAAAATACAATAAGCGCTTCTGTACTATAAGAAAATTAGAAAAAAATAGTTATTTTTTATGTGTACGTTTTATTCTCTTTTTAGTACAATTAAATAAATGTGTACTACGATAAAAAAAATTATGTGAACAAAAGAAACTTATTCATTGGACATTAAATTTATTTTTGATTAAAAGGTCATTCCTTAAAGAACTTTACTGATTTGCGTAACCTTTCCAATAATTAGAAAACGTACATTATTATTTCTGTTTTAAGACACCACTGAGACTGATTGACGTCATCAGCATCACAGCACAGCCGCCAAAGCCTGTGCTATTGTCAAAAACATATTTAATTACCAACGTGTGCAGTGCGGCACGCGAAATTAATTTATGAAATTGCTGTAACTGTCACAAATATGTTAAACTATTTACCTCCCTATCGTAACAATTCATAAGTGTTAGTTTTGTGTAGTTATAATTTATCGGTTATGCCGTTTATTAAAACCCAGATTGAGTGAATTTTGTCCGATCCTGCGTCGCGCCGCGCATGCGCGGACGTTGTTCCGCGAACGCGTATTCGGTCAAAGTAAGGCGGCGCGCCGACTAGCGCGCTCGCCCGCCATACGGCAAGAGCTCTCCGCGTCTCATAAAATAACATGAGACATTAATAAATAAAAATGTATACCAAAGTGCTGACTAAAATCGTATGACAGAACAACATGACAATTTATTCGCGCCATTTCATTTATTTGTGAGCGCGTTGCAGGCGTCGTGTCTTCCTTTGTATGTTTCGCGATTGACCGGTTATAGCGTGCACCGATTGTTTTGATGAGGTATGTATTAAGTTTAAGGCCCAAGGTCGTCCTTGGACAATAGCGAGTTGAGACCTCATGGCCTATGGTCACATGTGGCAAATTACTTCGCGTGACTCTTTTTATAGTCTACAAATCATTGCATTGTTTTGATGGCGTTACCTTTTGTCGCGTTCACAGAGATAGCGTTAGTAGATATACTGTAATATGTAATTTTTTTATTAGTTTAAGGTTTACTTTAACTGGTTACTATTTTTTAATTTGGCGACTTTGAATCCATGCTGTTGAAGTAATCATAATTTAAAATATACGGAAACAAAAACGTTTTGTTGTACAAAATGTTTGCTTTCTAAAATGCTAATTACTTCCCATACAAAAACATTAATTCTTTTTCCAGATATTATGTTTCAATATTTTTTTTACCGATTTCGATTGTTATAAATATAATATAATCTTTTTGAACGTAAAACCTAAGACATTCATTCATTCATTCGAAATTATACTACTTAGCTGAAATTTGGCAAGTTATTTGGATTCTGTGTGTTTTCTATGTTAATCCTTATAGTAAATTTTAGTGTCAACTTCACGAAAAGCGTGCTTTCTGCCATGCTTCAAGTTGGGTCGAAGGAGACCGTATTTAGGATAAATATTTTCACCTTGTTATTATATAAACCAAAGGACTGTGTAATATGAAATGTAAATAAAAATGTATGTTTAGCTGCTAGAACAATATTTAGTACAGTACTAGCTCTAATAGTAACTCGTGGCACCAGTAACAGCAGAGATAACTACTGCCAAGTAAACTTATATCCAACGTTATGATATAAACGTAAAGTTATACTTTTAAAAAGTTCAGGGTATAGAAACACTCGAAACTTTTTCATATCAAATATATTAAGAAATGAAATTGAACCTGACGATCAAGTGACAACAATAAGCGACCAATATATACATGTAAAAAAAATTGTCATTACTGTCAATAAGTATGAAAAAATAGTAGATCGTAGTATTTACTCTTGATAAAAATTGTCTTTCATCTGCTTTATAGCTGTATTAAGGTAGATGGGAACTTCATACGTTTAATGTCTTTATTCGTTGGGGTAACGAGACCAGCAAAACGATCACCGGATGATAAGTGATACGTTTGCTCATGACAACGAGGCGCTGGTTAAGATGTTATATGCCTCAAGACATGTTAAGACTGGGTACTGCAATAATTTCACTAGAATACAACAAACCGTTCAAACCGGAACACAGTAAAGTTTGAACAGTATTGTTTGGTATTAAAAATAGGATCTAGGGTGGTACCTACATTACAAAAAAATAATTTTTTTTAACAATGTCTTCGGAATACGAAAAGTTTGTTATTTTGTTCCTTCAAATATACACATCAATTTATATATACATAGAATAAACCTACGCTTTTATAGCACAGCTCAGAATAAAGTTCTACCTTTACAGATATGCCATAAAGACCAATAAAACCTTTTTTCGCCTACTACCTTTTTACATAAACCTTTATACGTATCGTAAACAATTTTCATTGTTGATGTATTAAGTATCTTCTCAAGGCCCGTGTTAAGGGGCTCGTAATGGTTCTCAAACTTTATCGCTCACCTCTCATGGAAATTAAAAGCGTGTATATAATTATCGAGTTTACTGCGAAATAAAAATTACTTTCAACAAATCTGGCGAGAATCAGTAAAACCTTAATGCATTATGTTGAATATTATCAGTTAGCATTGCAATGAAGTTATTACATAAATAATATAATACATTTTTTTCGACGAGGTGACGAGAAGAGCCTGGTATTCACCTGATGGTAAATGATACGCTTGCCCATAACAATGTGGCTCTGGTTAAGATTGTATACACAACACCACATAGCGCTCCTCGCCTTGTCACATAATGTGTTAAGTCTCGTTACCCCAGTAATTTTATTAGCTTACTGCACCCATCAAAACGAAACATAGTAATATTTGCACATTACTATTTAGCGATAGAAATGAGAACTGCGGATGTATCGACCCAGACAGTCTCTGGCAAAAGAGACTTACCACCAGTAATACTGAAGAACTGAAATAATATAATATAAAATAAACAAAAAAAGAATATGGATTATATTATAAATAGACAGGTCGGTATCTCCAGATATAGTAAAGTATATAAAATAGTACTTTGTAATCATCATCATTTCACAATATTGTTGTCCACTATTCAACATATTTAATGACTGAAATCTCATAACAATTGTTATAACGATGAAATTACTGTCTGTATCCCTTGGCGTAAAAGTTATTTTTAAATATATTATAGGTTAACACTTCATTTGAATTTCACTGAGTATTAAGTGAGAAACGGAGAAGTGTGGTTGCAAAAAAATTCGGCTCTCATATTGGTAGATGGAAAACAGCAATGTTGTTATGGTGGTACATTCACAATAAAGTGAGAATAGGATGATCAGACAGGCTCTTAATACCTCTAACCTGAAGCCTGGAATTGAATCTTGGGATCTCAGTTTCACAATGCGACTGCATCGTGGAGGCAGGTAAATTATTAAACTGTTTTCATGATGAATCTGCTGTAGTCGCAAAAAAGAAGTTCTGCTGAAAGTTTACCTACAGAGTTTATGGAATATAAACTTTAATACTTTAAGCAAAAACTTGAAACTGACTTTTGATTTGTTTTGCTGATCGTAAAGTTGAAAATGCGGGTTTTGGAGTACATTCATGCTTTTTATATGCAATGAATCTATGAAATTGGAGAGAATAATCAGTAAGTGAATGGATTAGAAAACCTGAGAATCGCATTTGGTAGAAATCATTCGGCGAGGCATTCGTCCAGCAGTGGATTTATATGTTGATGAATTAAAATCAAGCATTTTGACCCCAATAATATTTTGTAGACATCAAACTCCCTCAAATTTACCAACATTTTGGCGGTGCATATATTAAATAAAATTTTGTGAATATCTATCAAATTATTAAACTTAAGTCAGGGCTATGAAAAGGTTAAATTAAATAACAACTAAAATTTTAATATACGTTAAGTAATAATCGAGTTTCTAAATAAATTTGGTTATGGATAGCTACATAGAAACTATGGCACCTAATCTTTTCTACTGCGAGACCTTTATGTGCACATGACAAACACGAAACAATCACAGCAAAACAAACAGTGGACTACAAACCGTGTCCGAGCAAAGCCAAATTAAAAAACCTCCATTTTGGTACGCGCTAAGTAAAAGGAATTTATAAACATCTACTTCATCAATATTTCGTCTGACGAAATCTTTTGCGACGAAGCGAAAACTAGTTTTTGTAACTTTAAAACGTTTTTATGTAAAACAGATCCTCTGTATTATTTGCATTTAAGTATAATATATTGGTGATTATAATGTTTGATTTTTCTAAAGTTAAGTGTTTGTTTTATACTGAAATGAGGTTATTAAATAAGTATAAAATTTTATAAATAATTATAAAAATTGAGTGTGTGTCTAAATAAAAACCCTGACTAGTTATAGTGTAAATAGGCTATTAAATAATAAAAAAATGATAAAGATATGAAAACGAATCGTTTTTATTTTAACTCCAGATGAGTCATATGTTTTACTTCCGTCGCATTATTACTGCTGCTTTTTATTTAAATATTAATAAACAATCTACTTCGTAGACAGGAAGATCGTTAAAGCTGCTATTACTTTTTAAGTGAAGCTCGTGCAAAATAAATAATTTGTCGGTTTCCAAAAATTTTCATAGGTATCTGTGCGCAAAAGTAGGTAGCAAGGGTGTTAATGGAAACCTACACATGCCCTTATAACTCGTAGATCCAGTTCATATTATAAATACACCATTCAGATAGAAAGGTTAATTCCGAACGGAACCGTTTGCCAGTTTAACATTTCCATTGTGCGCGAAGCCGTCGTTTAATAACTGTTCCCGATGTGTTCACAAATAACCTTTAATATTCGCACGAGTTATTAAGGTTACGAGGGTGTTATACAATAAATGGAGAGATGTATAACCTTCCTAACGTTTCCGTTCGTGCCCTGTACGATATTTAATCTCTTTTTATTTGACTTATCATCGAAATTAATGGCGGCAATTTAAAAGATTATTTGTTGAAATTTGAGCAGAATGAAGTCCATGTTCAATCTACGAATGAAATCGATAACAAATCATAGATCAACTTTCTAGTATGCTAAATGGTTCGTATCAATTCTCGATGCAAAATGTTCGTGATTAAAAAGAAATGAAAAGGTCACTCTTGGATGGGTTTCAAATGAAAACAAAATGTAGTACGTTTTCACCCCCTTTCTTTTTTGATAAGTAATAAAGTGCAAATATTACTCTGTTCCGGTTTGAAAGGTGCTGTATGCCAGTGAAATTACTGGGGTAACGAGACTTAACATCTTGTCTCCAGACGAACAGTGAAATGAGGTGCAGTATACCAACTTTAACCGTGCCACGTTGTTATGGGCAAGCGTATCACTTACCATCAGGTGAACGTCTTGCTCGCCTCGGCATCGCCTCGTAGAATAAAAAGATTGTGGAGACGTTTCTACTTTAATATAGATTTTTTTATAACAGAATTTCAAGCAGTCTTCTTTTCATGTATATAAACATATCTGTATAACCATTTTTATCTGTTTAGTGTAAGCTATATTTGCTTAACTTTCCTAATGTTATACTTTTTTAAACTTTCGCTTCCGTCAAAATTCATTTAATGTTCAAGATTTTGTCATTTTACTACTTCTTCTTTGTAGTTCATTGTTATTAAGTAATTTTATATAGTGTTTATACACGCGAAATCATGAATAATTATAAACATTATTAACCTGGTTCTGTGTTATTGAATTCATATGCATCATCACGCCCGGTCACAGAATTTGAATAAACTTTAAACTTAATTTTAGCAACGAATTTTTAAATTTTATCAAAGTTTTAGTTTCAGCTGAATGCACTACATCATAGTGTGGTAATATAACTTAGAATAGGAATTCAGAGTTATATGATAAAAATATTTTAAATATTCTATAACACCTCTATTGTCAGAGACTGTCTATATACCACTGAAGCACCTGTTACAGCCGATAAAGAGTAGTATGGAAACATTACTGTGTTCACGAGACTTAACACTTTGTCTCGATAGCGTGATGATAGTATGGTTGTGGATATATCTAAACATGAGTGTCACGAATGTTTTTTTATATATGTATCATCTGTCCTCTCGTGGTTTCGGAATGGCACCATTAGTGGGGCATGTGTAGGGTCCGCGGTAGTTTGGCGCGCTGCGGCAGGCCCCAGGGGCGGTGCGACGTGACGTCATCACACCCCCGCCCCCTGGCCGATGTCCACGGCACGGCTACTACATACTACTATAGTTAGGATTAAGGCAATTTACTGATTGTCGCGAGATTGATGTTATTAAAATTAATACTCTAATATTAAAGTAACTTACAATTTTCACAAGAATTAAAATTTGAATACAATTCGTAGGTAAATTAAACTTTATGTAGTATAGTGCAAAGCTCAAAACAGACAAAAATCTGTTAGTTTGTAAACAAATGTATGTTAGATTTATAGATGAGTCAACATTGTAACGAGGCAGCTTTCTGACACAATACAATCCAACACCTTCGTTTTACACATTTACACATCTGTACTAAAATATAATTTATTTTCTCATAAGTCAGCGAGTAATATTGTTATAATATGTAAAGACTAATGATTAATATAAAGGAATACAAATTACTATTACGATTTAAATATCTTCTTAATCTACCTCTTCATGACTGGAGGTTGGCCGCCAGGTTTGCGAAAATCAAATCCAAATTCATTTATATATAATAATATCAGGTATACAGGGTCTACGACCACTTTTAAATAATCGACTGTTAGAGAAGAAACGGTGAAACAAACTCTGCAGCAAACTTTTTGGAATCATATTAACGATAATTGTTACACTACATCAACTTATACCTTTTACTGTTGAGCAAACTTCTTTTTGTCTTAGGCCTTATGAAATAGGTTCCACTATTATGTTTCAAAATTCATGATTTAACGATCAAAATCAACAATTTTGTTTGTCGTGAAGTTTGCTTTTGATTGTGCCGCTGTTTGTTACGTAAATGGCTGCTAATAGAATTTGCAACGCGCTCCCAATTTAAATACTAGTGTCTGTTATATTTGAAACGAAAACATCTTCAATGTTTTTTTTACCTACTTTAAATGGGGTTATAAAAGTGGAATACATTTTCCTTCACTTCCCATCACTGAAGGAACCTGTCTTATTTAATGGCAAGAAAAAAACAGTATACTATAAAAACAAAAGAGAATACTCGAATACTATTTTACAATATCTTTGAATAAATAACCTTCTATTTTCACGAAATCCAGAAGGAAGGATCAATGCCATTCGACGTGCTCTTGCCGAAAAAGTAATTTTGATCCATGCTCTTAATTTAAAGGAAGCTACTTTCAATCAACACGTACCCATTACCTTTCAGCCGACGCTCTATCTATTGTTTCTTGTTTGCGCTTTTACATCTAGAAAAATCCCGCCTGAAAAGCGTAGAATGAGAGCTTTTTATTACTGGGTACCCTTTGACGACACAACGTTTTGTGTTCACAGTATACTCTGCATAGAAAAAGTGTAGCTATATTTTGGTTTTCCATTTTTTTTTAATTTTAGTTTTTATTTGTATTTTACTACACCAAAACTCACTTATATATCTCGCACCGTTATTTAGAAGTAATATATAAAATGTATGAAGTATAACCGGTCAAATTCCAGATTCCCGAGCCCTTATACCAATTTTATGGGTGTAGGAAACTCGGATTCCAGTTGTGGCTTTGGTGTTTTGTCCATTTATTTTTAACATCGATTCCATTTTTTAAAAGATTAGTATAAAAAAAAGAGATGATAATTTGATTGAAGTTAAATTTGAGAGAAAGAAAACATTGTGGGAAAACCAGAATGTTTCAAGCTTCCGTAGACATATGACAACCACCAACTTGCACTCAGTCAAAAAAAACAGATAGATGACACGAAAAGCTGGCCATTGTGATAGAAGTAGTAATATAAAGAGGGCTGTTTATTTATTTTATAGTCCAGAAGCAAACGGAAATATTAAATCATTGTCTTAATTTCCTGCGACACAGATTTTTTTCGTACATATATCTGAAGCGTTATCCGTTGGCGCTGGTTCCAGGCGATAAAAATCTTGTAATTACAAGGCGGAGCTATATATTTTGAAAACTGGCTTTGATGCTAGACGTAATAGTTTTGTATTGGACAAAGTAAAGTTCAAACTTAACCTCGTCATCAATTTTAAAAAAAACAGTATGAAGATGGAAAATTTTGATAAGGATTCGATAATAACTTCTGTTGAAACTTTGGGATATTTTATTTACAATTTATAGTCGTTAACTTAACTGTGATGGAGTTTACGATACATGTACTTTATTATAAATAAAAATATGTATTTAAAATATATTTTTGCTCGAATACTGTGTTTAAAAATTCTGTTAGTCAAAACGACGCTCGGAGTAAAACGGCTCCAACGAGTTTATATAATTTTATCCGACGAGGCAATCAAGTGGGATTCATCTCATTGCCGTCTTTTCGTAGGAGGCGAGGTATTCGCGAATAAGTGACGTGTTACAATATGAGTGTACACGCCTCTGTGTTATGTGATATCATCTTTTGCAATTACCATTAAAAGAACACCTCAAAAAGTTTTGTTGAACTTATTTTTTGGAACGCTGACTCAAGGTCCGCGAGGTCAGCACCCGTTAAGTATTTATGTATCAAACGATAGATTAGATCGTTGTAATGTTTTGGTGAATTCCATTGGTCAGTTACATTCTCGAATGATAATAGCGATTACCGTCTTTTGCGACGTATACAGCGTATTTTTGAGCACACGGACCTACGGCCCCACGGGCCCACGGCCTATTGTTGGTCTGTTTCGTAAATTTTATGACTGTGATTCAGAAAGCGATGCAAATATAATAATACTTATCTTCACGCCACGTTATATACTTGTTTAGTCCAAAACGTTAAAGAAACAAATTACTAAATCGTGATCCATAACAGCGTTCTGTTTAGGTTAGTTGTGCTGATGAGAGCCAGAATATTCTGCGAGTACGCTTCAACAATTTCGACCTCATTGTAACTTAAAATCATCATGAATCTAGGTCAAGTGTGAGCCCATTCTATTTCATAAAAATATGTTTATAACTTTGTTTTAAATGAAAGTATCAAAAACCTTTTTTCTCGTTTGTCTGTAACAAAAGTTTTTTATTTGTTTTTACCGCAGTGAATATTACTGAAAATTTAGTGACCTATTTTATTAGCAAGGTCAGGTAATTTAGTTACTCGTTCAGGTTGGTAATTTTACTGGTATTAAGGTACATGGATGCCGTTACTGAAGGAAATGATAATGAAAGAATTATACAAACTTTTAACATATTTGTATCTCGGTACAAGGCAAGGATTGATTTGAAATCGTGAAAGAAATTTACGTTTTATTAAACAAAAATATGACAAAATAAAAATGTATCTTATTTTGGAAGGTATTATCAAAATTGAAAACAATAATGTATCATAAATTAAGAGATCTTAGTGCCCTATTAGTATTCAGAAATAATGAGATTCAAGTTTCTAATCTTCATAAACGAGGAACTTAAGCGGAAGCTAATTTGATTAAACTACTGTTTAAATATAACGTGGTAATTTTTTTAGACTTAATTAAATATTGTATATTAAGTTAGTTAATATATAAATAAATTTAGAAACTAATGAATGTACAATTTGCAGAAATGGTTTAAGCGCATGTGACTTACTAGTATATAGAAAATTTTCACGCAAAAATTGTTACTTTGCTTGCTCTTAGGTTCTGGTGAAGTGCTGAAATTAAGTCATTTAACGTGAATGAGTTGCAAGGGTTCGCATCTGCAAAGACGTCAGGCTTTTGCAATATTATTCTAAAACCCTTTTTTATGAATATATTCATACATAACGCCAGATCACAGCGCCTGTGGCTGATTTGGAAATGTAATATCAAAGAGGATAGTATTATTACGACCAGCTAACAAGCTCCTCTGTTCCGAACCCTTTGAAGATCTTTTTATTACATCACGAGATATAATTTTGTAAATTATACACAATTTACGTATTTTATAGTACGAAATTGGTTTATCCTTGACAGAAAAGACTTGTTAACGGTTATTTTCTATTTATATATCACAAATAAATAAAATTGAAGGGTACATATCGATGTAACTATTAACTACATTCAAGCTTATGATATCCCTTATAGCTAGAAATATTTAGTATTGTATATTAATTTAAGGTAGAATGTGTAAACAAAATATTATTATTAAAAATATATATTTTGCCTATTAAAGTAAAAGATACAAAAATTATAAAAAATTTTGAATTAACACTAACACTGGTGTTTTATTTAGGAGACATACAACGTTTCCTTTTTTGGTTGCAATTTTTTATTGATTGCCTGAATCAAAGAAATTAATAAAAACAATAATAAAAATATTATTGTTTTTATTAATTTCTTTCAACTTTTTATTTTATGAATAATGAAAACGAAAAAAATTATATTCAATTTAGAAAGACTAAGAGAGAAATTAACAGACTACCGGGTACTTACCCACCGTTACAGAGTATTAGTTTTATCTAACAAACCAATTAAGCGACAACCTATTTATCAGATTCAATGTATCCAAGAATAAGAGGAACTTGTAGCAATTCCGATGTATTAGTTATCTGCTAACCGGATGTGCACATCATATTCAATAGTTTACAGTTGGCGTCATTTCTTAAAATATTCTGTAACCCTTCTTTTACCGGAGGCTGTCTAGTTTGCTACCACCTCAGCTCCTGTAGTAGCTACTAAACAGTAGCGTGCTATCATTACTGTGTTCCTGTTAGAAAACCCCGTAGATGGTTTGTAAAACAGTATATATTATCCTAACTACCATTGTTTTTGTCAGGCGCGTAATATTAAATCTGAGTTTTTATTAATATGTACGTTGATTGGTCGTGTAAATAATTCAGGATTTATAGTTCATGTTAAATTATAAAATTACTATGAATATTCTCTAAACAATATAAACAAAATTTGGGAGACTTTTTAGTATTAAGAAAATGAAAGACTATTTATATGCATTTATTGTATATAAATTGTTATTATGTTATAATAAACATATAAATTTTCTTCTGACGCGACTACGAATTTGTGGTCAAATTTAAAATAAATATATGCGCCACTTTGCATGACCAGCGTCGGAAATGCAGCAGTTTCCGGTGTAGCCGCTCACGTTTTATACTCCTTCCTGCATTTTTAAAGCTTTTATGTCATTGCAAATGGATTGTCTATAACGTTGTTACCATTTTTATAAGATCTATTGGAAAAATATACAGTGCGAATAGAATGAACTTATCGAGCGTAATAAATCTTAATATTTATATTGTAACAACACTTTACAAAATGGTAAGAATTTCTTGTTCGAGACCAAGTTTGTCAAGTAGTGTATACTTTTACTACCCAACATTACTGTGTTTCGCTTTTAAGGTGCTGATCTAATGAAGTTACTATGGTAACAACTCAACATCCTCTGCTTCAAAGTAACGAGCTTAATGTTTGCTGTAGAACTTAATGTCAAATTGTCCCCCTG